>JAYMTP010002590.1:0-19239 GCA_036897365.1 Geranium brycei
TAATTTTTAATTTCATGAAAAATTTCGTTATTTTTTGTAAAAATACAGATATTTTGCACAAAAATGCAAAATTCACATTACATCGAGCAGTGTTATAAACTTATAATATAGAGTACAATTTTACCGTATTTCCTGATTTAAATACTAAATCTCATAAAAGATAATGATTGTCTTGACCAATTAAACCAACCTTAATGATCAATAACGTGAACTCTTTGTAATCTTATTATTCATGTTAACCTTCATCGCGTCTCGTGACAATGCACCTATGACCCATTAATCATGGTTTACTGATTCACCTATCGCGATCTATCATGAAATCCGTAGGCCTGTCTGACCTCGTGAGATCTATAGAACCAAACGCTGGTACAGTTTGTTGAGGACCAGTCTTACCAAGGAAAGCATACAAAATTCATAATATCCTGACTCAAATACTCGTCCTTCACCCAACATTTATCTGTCTGGAGACCAATGTTGACACTTGAAAGAAGTAACTGAACATTTCTGGTCATAACATTTCTAAGGGAATATATAGGCTTTCGATTGTGAGACCCAGTTCTTATCAGCAGAGTGAGAAACAAATCTATCCATGTGCCTGAATAGGTAGATTCAGACAAGAGATTAGCTCCGACTGTCGTCTTTTACTATATAATGAAGTGCAATACAGAATCTAGTTTCATTAGAAGTTGAGCCAAGCCATTCAACAGATATATACATATACAAGTGAATACCATTTTAGCCAACTTCTGAAGTATATGAGATGATATCAGCTATACAGCTTCTGCAAACCCAATTCTTAGGTTCCCGTAGTCAAATACAGTATGGTAGTGCCCCATGAAAACATCCCCTAGGATCCTGTAAGTTACTCATGTCAGTAATCATACCCAGCAATTATCATAACCTATTTGAAGCACAAGCATTGGATGGAAATTTAAATTATGGCGATAGTTTAGAAATACCAGAGAGGTCCACGAGGTGGTGGCACATCGAGGGCCATGAATCCACTGGTGCACTTAGCTGAATCTCCCTCGCCTACCTTGAGAATGTACTGTTTCCATTGTCCAATAGAACAAATTCAGTGGCAATATTAAACTTCAAAGCTACAATGTACATGAATCAGTGCATTGCACCCTACCCAAGTTCAGGACGGGATATATAAACAAAGAAGTAGAAATACGACCATGAAAACATTGACTGACTCATCTTTTGATTGATTGGTTATCAGAATAAATTATGAATCAAATCATTAGTTCTAGAAGCAATCTAAGTACTATGAACAAAGACAGTTCCAAACAATGAACTTCTAATTCAATACCTAACTTCCACACCTGCATCAAAAGCACATAATTTTTTTTTTTGCTCAATAATAATAGAAAGTTTATTGAAAACGCTCTAAATTCCCAAGAAGGAAAAAACAAAGCGAAGAAAGTACAAGCAGACTTGAGAACAAAAGTAGAAAAGAGAAAAACACAAAATATGAAAAGAGGAGAACATCGAACTAAAAAGGCTCAAGAAATAAAAAGGCATTCCATGAAACTCAACGTTTTGAGGAGTGCTTGTTCAGATTCTTGGTCTCGATAGCTTCAAAGGATCGGATCACTTCAGAGTTGGTCGCAGGACTAGTAAAGCCTATAGATTTGCAAAAATCCCAGGTTTGAATGGCACTGTTACGAGGATTACGTTCTGTTGGAAATCTAGGGAGGTCCTGCGAACTTGATTGTGAGACGGCTGGTAGTGATTTCACTGCACTCACGTGGAGACCCTCTGGAGGTCCAAGAAGAGAATCCACAGAACAATGGGAAAGAGTGGGGGGGCTTACCACATAATACGTATCCTCTGATTCCATTACCACAGCTATTACGAAACAATTTGTGAAGTATATGGATTACGAACGGAAACTACATGTGAAACTTAACATCAATGTTTATGAAACTTCCCAGTCACCCATTGTTTTTCATTATGTTTCTCTCTTCTGGCAACTGATAACATCAAGGTTTTACTATAACAAAATCCATTCTCGAGAGCCTTAAAGAAGCTTATATAGACAGGAAGCTCTCAGGAAACAAAAGGTAAACCACAAATCCTAGGAAAATATTGTAGGAAATCTTTAGTTAAAATGCATTGAAAATTATCCTATACGTAAGAACTAGAAAAGTCAGTCAACTTGGAAACTGTCATACCTGATTGGGGGTGAGGTCGAATATTTTTCCACCAATTGTAAAGGAAATATTGGGCATGGAAGACATACTGCCACAATCAACTGCTGATTCTCCCTTTGGACTAGGCAGCTTATCACAGAGCTAAATAGCAAGTGAAAGTATGAGATTGCAGAAAAAGCAAATTATCTACTCACTCCAGCTAAAAATAGGTGTCCCATTTGACTATTTGCAAGAATGAATGATTCAATTTTCAGTACTCGACTTTCCACCCTTTACCAGTTTACCTATGTGTGTTACCATATCCCAACTAAAGTTGTTATAACAAATTCATTCCAAGGAACTGGACACTTATTTGGGATGGAGAGAGTATACGAAAAAAGGGTAGTACTGATAGAAATGAGCTTATGTACCTCATTGACATAATTAATTATGTGATCCTGAGTTTGGTTCTGCTTAATTTGGTTTTGGATCCATACAACTGCCATCTCACAAGAAGAACACATTGCATCACGGAGACCACCAGATGCCATCATATTGTTCTTATCCACCACATTTTCAATGCCAATACTGACAATACACAAACCACAAGAAACCCACAGTAAATAAGGGAGAATGAAATGAATTTTGACATTATAGATGTATCAGTATAAAATGTATAAAAAATTCTGAAACATGTGTGGTAAGAGTTAACAGGTTGAACCTAACCTGATATAATTAATCCCATCAAAGGCACACAAACCAATCTGTGAGCAAATTTTCTGTGGTTCTTCCTGGCAAAAAAAATCAGAATATTCGCACTTTTAACTATCATGTGGTGGTTACTGCCAAGGACAGCATACTATTAGCACAGAATGTACCTTATCTAAAAGCATTTTAACTATGATTTCTCCATATTGTGAAATTACAGCTTTGCATTCTTGACTTGCAATCCCAGTGGCACCAATAGCATGATTTACTTCAGTAATAATAGTCTGCACAGGAACACAGAAACATTCTATTTAGAGACCAATGGATATACATTATGTCCTTCAGGCTGGATTTAAGACCAATGACATTTGATTTCAAGTTAACCACTAAAAGTCTCTCTCCCCTAAAACATGATGAACACCACTTCAAACAGAAAGGGAGCAATAATGCATTCAGTGCCTTCTCGTTAACCATGCTACCAGAAAAGGGAAAATGAGACTTTCATGATAAATGTGTACATTGTGCATAGAATGTTTAATATGACCAAATCATTTCAAAAATTTATTACTTATTTGGAACAACGTAGCAATACAGATAAAGTAGTTAGGTTTAGATTAAGTTTGGTTAGAATACCAAGAATACATCATATGCAGAGGACCTAAACTAGATTGTAGAGAATGAATTTATTCTTGTATGCATCAAAGAAACCTCAAAACCCCGCAGACAAGAATAAAAGGTAAAGAAATTGCATATAAGAATACATCCATGCATACCGTTGGGCCAGCCAATAAAGAGGTGCCAGAATCAGCAATTGCTGAACAGCCGCCAGCACAAAATCCTGAAATAAGTACTTATGTCAAAAGGGAAGCTAACTGAAGTCTACAGAAATATTATTCCATGCTTACCAATTAAGAAATCTAACATAATCGATAGCTTGCATACCTGTTGTATTACCACCAATCAATACATCACCCATAGCAAACTGCCAACAAAAAAAAGTACAAAAGATTTAAGATTCTGAATTACCGGGTATAAAATATCGCTTGTAGCACAACACATAAACAAACCTGCCAATAGCCTCTCTGCGTCACGGGAACATATGTATGCTCACCCTTATAATGCTTAGGATCCATTCCACCAAAAACTATTTCACCCCCATCTTCTTCATCAGCATTACGATTAAACCAAAATGAGAAAACTGGCTCTCTAAGAAGATCTTGATTGACCATGTTGTACCTGGGCAGTTTTGAAGTTAAAATCCTACCTATGGCATTTCCAACATTCGCATGACACTACTTCTGATTTATTTTTATGATAAATTTACAAGCACAGCACCATATAACATTGGTAAATAAGAAATACTAATATACCAAACGGGCACAGCATTTCCGACTGATATTTCTTGAAATCCTAGTCCAAGTATGCCATCAAACTTCGCTGTCAAAAACGTGATGCCAGGTTCACTTGTTGCTTCAATAAATGTCTGAAAAGAACACATATGAGAACAGACAAACAACACCAAGTATTTTACTCTGTGTGACCACCACAAACTCAAAAGTACCTGATCCTTGACCACAAGATCACCAACTTCTACATTGTCTTCGCTAAAGAATCCAGAAATGGTACCAGTTCCGTAAAAGATATTTGCTGATTTTCCTGTATTAAATATAACCAGATAAGCCTTTAAAACTAATAGTTACTCAAGGAACAAATTTATCCTACAATTGTACATTAAAGTAAATACTAAGGAAATATCTATGATGCAGCCATACTAAAAAGGGAAATTTCTCAATAATCTTAGAACTTTATTACTCCCTTCCACGTATTTAAACATGTGAATACAAAGACATCCAGAGAGGGCATGAGTTCATAGCCACATCAATTTCAAACTAAGAAAATTGCAAATGAAGAAATTTTAAAAGAGGAAAAAGGAAAAAGGAAAAGAACTAGCAAGGTTCATAAATTGCAATAATGTACAAGGAAGAGAAAAATGAACCATTCTCTTTATATGAACTTGAGTGGCTTGACGTATACCAGGAATGGAAATAGCAAGCTATCTGCATCCATATAAACAAATCATTACATTCTCCAGTAGATATATGACAAACTTTGGACAAAGATATTTCTTGAATAATTCAAAAAAGATCCAAGGCAAAACACTAACCGAGAAATAACACTTAGAAGAAGGCACCCACAAATTTGAACTACCAGTGTCAAAAATCACATTGAACTTCTGAGGGGGAGTACCGATTCCAATCTCACCAAAGTACTGAGCATTCATGTAGTTCTTCAGTTCTACAATATCAGTCTCTCCCGAGTCTTCTATGTTTCCATTGAGGTGGTACTTCCGGGTAGAAGCTCTCATAGACTCTCCTCTCAACTCAAGACGGGAAGCAATACGATTTTCGAGATCAAACTTCCTCTTCTTGAGTCCTATTCTAATAAAGACATCATCGGATGCAGACAACGCTATGGGAAATAAAATGAAGCACAGCAACAAAGAAAATACAAGTGTAATAGATTTGGGTTTTGTTGCCATGTAGTTAACTGCAAATTGACAACAAAAGTTTATACTCAGGAGGCATAAAGATTAAGGACTAATGGATAACAATACTAAACCCGATCCAAAAAGAAGTCAACTTTAGAACAGAAAAATCACTGAATAAGGTAAGAGTAGCATTCAAATTTACAAGACACAATACAAATAAATTGTTAACCAGTGCTTTAGATCAGCTCGATCCTGCTCAAATTCAAATTGTTAACCACATATTACAAATTCTTTTGCTCCTTTTCCAGCTATGGGGTTTAGGTCACAATATAAGGAATTTAGAATCATAATTACCAAAATCAAAATCGGTAAGGAATTTGCTTTCTTATTTCATTTCACTACCACTACATCATTTATTCATCAAGGTAAATAACATATGAAACAATAAAACAATAACTGCATCCAAAAAAAAGGTTTCAAATCAGACAATCTTCTTTATCTTCCCTTATAATATTGGTAAGCCCTCAGTCAACTGATCATCACAGAAAACTTTAATTCAGCGGAAACATTAGATTCGCGTAGTGCATAAGAGATAAAGAACCCAAAACATCCAGTAATTTTCCGTTCTTAAATTTTCTCGATGACCAAACAGAATCTACCAGAAAGTTAGGGATTTGTTTACAATACCAAAGTCCAACCAGATTATGATCGAAAAATGAAATTGAAAATAGAATTACAATTAGAAAACAATTGGATGTAGAATCGGAGAACTCACAGCTTGAGATGCTGAGAAAATCGGTGAATAGCGCGGAGATGAAGGAACTGTACAGTGTACTGGATGGTTCGTCACCGGACAGACACTGCCCGCGAAATAGTTTATATACCCGGCATCGAATAGGATGTCGACACGTGTATTATGAATACTTCTTTTATTCCTTTTTTTCTCTCATTAACGAAGAAAATGAGTTCACTTTCTTGCAAGTTTAAAACTCCAATACTCCATTGTCCATATTTGCAGTATCCATTTATATAGCAGTAGAGTAGAGGCGTATTTGGCTGAAACCAATAGTTTAGGTACAAACTTGCGAACTTTTGTCAACCAAACAAATCATTCATTAGATTATTTCAGAAACACAATGGCAAGCATGGTAAATATTTATTAAGGGAGAGAATGTGATTGTATTCTGACTTGTTATTTTTTTTTGGGATAATTCTTGTTCACTGCGGTGAATTATGACACATTTTCATGTCACTATGGTGAACTATTTTAAGAGTCAATTCAACACGGAAAACTATTTTTATGAGTCATTTTACCCTATCGCCGTTAAAACAGATGGAAAATATACTGTTTAACTTTCAAATTTTATTAAATGTCGAAAATGTCCCTGTATTTAAAAAATTAAAAAAATATTATTTTCTTAACTTTCTTTGTGGGATAAATAATGAAAACTTATTTTAATATTATTTATTTATTTTTATTTTTTAAAAAATATTAAAAATAAAAAACGTTGTTCAAATTCGTTTTTCATTTTTAATGTTTTTTTAAATACTTTTTTTGAAAAGTAATAAAATTGAAATCTGTTTTTAATTATTTATTTCATAAAAAAAATATTTTTTTTAGATTTATTTCAAAATTCTAATACAAGGGTAATATGGACATTTCATATCAAAATTAACTCTGTTGGAAACAATAACACTTAAAAATAGTTCCCCGTATTGAACACTCTTAAAATAATTCACCGTAGTAAAATGAAAATGTGTCATAGTTCACCGTAGTGAACATGAATTATCCATTTTTTTTTTGTAGAGACCACGTATTTATACTAGTGTCTTACGTGAAGAAAAGAGTAAACAAATAAAACAAAATCAATTCAAATCAATCTTAACATATTTAAGGGAGTGAATCGTGTATTCATAATAGAAAGAAATCGTGTATTTCTTTTCGCCGTCCATAGGACTAAATGCCTTGATTTTCTCTGGTTCTTTCTAGAAGATTTGATTTTCTTTTGTTCGATCAAACCCTAGTGCACCACAGATTAATTTTTCTTGCTCCAAAAAAACACAATGGCTTCCTGAAGCGCAAGTTGCATATGATCATGAACTTACCAAGGAGCCATTGTGTTTTTTGGAGCAAGAAAAAAAGTTAACACATATTTTGTCATGTGGACTTCGATTCTTGTTGTTCTAAGCATTGATCAGTTTATTTGCTGTAAAATAAGAAGCTTTTAATGTGTATTTGTTAGGTACTCACAATATTCTTCAGAATGCATACTAATATTCGGTATTCGTGCAGGATATCATTTATTTTTTTTATTGTACTTAGCTTTTGGGATGAACTTTTAATTGGTTGCATGTGACAACTAAATGGTTTTTGTTGTTGGGGAATATGATTTTTTAGTTGTTATGTCTTATAGGCATGGTTTGGTTGATTTTCTAGGAACAGTTTATATCGGTAATTTCTCGTTTAAGTTTGTTGCCCAAATCTGGAAGATCCATTTTGGCTAGCATTCACAGTATGTTATGAATGATGCTGTTCCAACGTGCCGAGCCACCTCATCCGACATCTTCGAGCATAGGACCCCCAATTCATTCACCTGCCGACTTAGTGATGGCAATGGGTGGGTTCAGGTCGGGGTTGGCTCAACCCGACCCGAACCCGATCAGCGTTATTGGGCACCCAACCCAGACCAAACCCGCTCGCTTTGAGCGGGCACCCGACCCTGACCAAATCCATTGGGTTCGGGTTAAACCCGAAACCCACAACCCGACCCGTTTTAAATAAAGTTTTTTTTTTTGTTTTTTTGAAAAAATTTAAAGAAACTTTTTGAATATTAGTGAAATCGACATTGAAAAATGACATAATATTTGATAATTATATTTCAAATAATTACCATATCCGTTGAGCACAGATAGGTACGAGCCGATTGACCATTTAAACACAATTAATTTTGTATTCTATATTTGATAATAATATTTTCGTTTATGATAATAATATTTTTGTTTATGATAATTAATTTTCATTAAACTATATTCATTTTAGTATCAATGAACCAATTATAAACACTCAATCATAGTCCCTAAAGTCTAACGTATTTGAATTTAATGCTAATGAATCACTCACTTGCCAAAAATGATTGTTTTTTATATCAATTAAGATTTTTCATTATTTGATGTATAAGAGTACATGATTATAATAAGAAATAAATATTAAAAATAGAATAAACTTATCAAAGATAGAAAATAATAATTTTAATAAGAAATTGTGCATTAATTGACTGAAGAATTATGTGTTGTATACAATTAGTCACACCTTGACCTAGTAAATACCAATAAACACTTGAGACTGAATTAGTAATTTCAGAGGGTTTTTGTGTTATAAATTAAAAAATAATAATAATACATACGGGTTCGGGTCGACCCGAACCCAACAACTCTTTTGTCCAGCCCGACCCGAACCGAACCCAAAAATTTTCGGGTCTGATCTGTTCCTAATGGGTCGGGTTCGCGGGTGCCCATTGGGTTCAGGCTTTTTTGCCATCTCTATCCTAAGAGAAGGCCAAAACACATATAACAACCTTATTCGTTGAAATTGAAATAGAAGCTTTACCTTTATCTTAACAAAACCTTTCCTAGTAAAAAAAGAATCACCGCAACACGATCAAGAGACATCTATTGACCTAAGTAATCTCAATTACTATGGGTGACACAGATAATATGAACTTAGAGTGTGTCTTGTCCCTCAAAGTCTCTCACTTATACTTTTGCGACAAAGTGCTAAATACCTCATGACTTACAACACGCTATGGTAAGAACAATTCAGCATTTCTAAAAAGTGCCCACTCACTCACTAACCAGTAACCAGCAATCCAGCATTACAGATAGATTGTGAGTTCTAATAGCATTAGGAAATGAAGTTACCGTTGCCGCCACAGAGACATCTTCAAACCAAAGTAATAATCTCATTACCATTGCTGCCACAGATAAGGCAAACTCAGAGAGTGCCGCGTCTCTCAAATTCTCTAACTTGCACACATGTTCGACGAATCAGTGCTAGAAAGAAACCACACGACTACAACATGCCATCACTAACCACCCATCGCCTCTAGTCGAAACATGTATGGAAATGAAGTTACAAATACCAATTCCTATTCATGCTAAACCAAGACGAACAAACTCTACAACCACCAACGGCGCCAATGCCATCGAAGATCATCAATCTACTTTTGATTTTACACAATTCTACAAATTTGTGTAATGGCCAATGCCAATCATCAATTTACTTGTGATTTTACACAATTCTACAAATTTGATTAACAAAACACAAATGCAACAACAACTTGCAGCAGACAAAAGGAAAGAGAGAGGGCCTCAAGCATCACACTTACAAGAATCAAGCAGGAAAACCCAATCCTCCATAACGAGCCAGCGAGTTGACTAGACTATTGCACCTCCTCCTCCTCCAATTTCTTCACATAGGCCTTGAGCACCATCACGAGCTCCCTGGCCGGCGCCTGGATGGTGGAAACCAGGTTGGAGGCGGGGTTCTTCAGCACCCCGAGCATCTTCGCGTAGACCTCTGCCCTAGTGGGCATGGTCTCGAGCTTCTCGATGTCCTCGGGCGCGTAGTACGCCCCCTCGAAGACCGCCCCGGCGTAGTCGTTGGCCTCGAGCTTGTTCTCCTTCTGGAAGTTCCGGAAGGGCTTGAGGGCGGCGGGGATCTCCTCGCTGTGGACGAAGAGCCAGACGTTCATGCCCGTCATGCAGGGCCTGAGGGCGGCCCAGGGCGTGCCCTCGATGGCCTTGTAGACGAGGGTGTTCTTGGCCACGAGGAGCTTGGAGGTCTCCGGGAGGCTGCGGCGGAGGTCGCGGAAGTGCTTGGCGGTGAGGCCCTTGTAGTGGATCCCGGCGATCAGGTGGCAGTTCTCGAGCTGCTCCTTCACCGTCTCCACGGTCTCCTCCTTCCTCGTCCGGGAGATGGCGGACCGGACGGTGAGGGCCCGGGGCCGGGAGGGGGGTTTCAGGAACGACGGGCGGTTTAGGGTTAGGGTTTGGGAGGAGAGCATTGTGGAGTCCATGGCTGTGGGTTTGGACGAGGAAGAACAAGAGACTGTGACTGAGAGGGGACTAGTGATTCTTCTATGGGGGCTTATCCTTTTTCTTATCTCTGTAATTCCGGGTCCTCAAGAGAAAACTTGGGATTTGCAGAAAGGGGCCTCGTGTTTCAAGTATTCTCACTGCGGCCCTTTTTTTTTACTCCTTCCCACTGTAATTTGATTTGGCAAAACCAAAGTTGTAGACGGCGCACGACACTGTAATGGAGGACATGAGACTTCGAGGCCACGGCAAATTTTTATTTTTGTATTTTTAATATAAATTATTTCAGCTCAAATTCATTTAAAATCAACTAAAATGAGTACAAACTTGGCTCAAAGCAGCCAAAACACCACGGTGTAGCGCCCGTGTGGTTTTTGAGGACATGGCGGTCATGACGGCCGCCATTTACAACACTGGGCGAAAGAGGAGAAAAATATATATGTGCAGGCACAATTGCGTAATTTTCCAGGGTAAAACCCTCTCCCTCTCCATTTTTTGAAATTGTATGTTTCCTCACGATTTCATATAGAGGTTGTTTTCTTGTTGCATAATGGGAAGGTTGTTAGGTGGTGGTGGTCGGTTTGCTTCATTTGTGTTCATGTGTGGACTTCGGAGGGATCGTTGTTTTTGGGTGTGAGTGGTAGCGGGGAGTTAGGGTGGGTTTTGGTTATTGTAGTTTGTGTCTAGTGACAGTGGTCGGTCTGTGTCCGACACAGGTCCCTGATTTTCCAGGTTAGTATGTGGGTGGACGGTCAATGGCCGGTCTGGATCCTGGTGTTTCCTGAGAGATTTAGGCTGTCTTCTAGTCTTCTACAATTTCGTTGTAAACTGTATGCGGCTTATGCTCGATTTTCAGGTGTGGATTTTGTCCCTCCCGTGTTAATATTGAATGAGTGAATTGTTTGCTTTTAAAAAAACAAATTGGATGAGATATTTTTTCTTCGAAAAATACATCATAAACTTTATTTATCCATAAAAGCCTTTCTACGCTTCCAACGAGATCGAACCATCAACCTCATCACAAATAATGTGATACTCAACTGTCGGGGTATCATATTGAAGACTAAATTAATCGAGTTTATACATTAGTATTTCCACCGGTGATCCATCATGTCATTAGATGTCTGTGCAGCAAAGATGCTAGGATAGAAACATTTGTTAGCTTATTGTGTAGTTGCTATGTCATCTTTGTAGCTTGAGGAAAAAACACTAACTATCCCAACCAAAACTTATTTTCACTTCACTGTATTTTGGGTCAGAAAGCTACACTCAACTTTTAATTATCTTAGAATGAGTATGGAAAATGTTAAGATGGCTAGTGAAAAGACAAAAGCGTCTTTAACAAATTCTCTAATTTTCAAAGCATGCTGTCAACCAGGGTTTGGGTTTTGAGGTTGCCGGAGCTGTTCCTCTCTGCCAGCACCCTACTTGCCGCCTCCGCCACCCAAGATGTGGGAACTTTGCAGGGGAGATGGCGAATTGTCTTCTGATTTGGCAACTCCTCTGGTTACTCTAACTCTAGGAATTGCTGGTTCAGCTTTGCTGCAAGGAGTTTCAGATAAATCATACCTGTTCAAGTTCAAAAGTAACAAAATTAAATTAATACATCAGAATCAATTACACCAAACACTCAATACTCAGCATATAAGCACAACCATTGCTACAAAACCAAAAGGGATCACAAAAAAATTGTTGTATGCTGCATTGACATGATGTTTTTTCAAACACAAATATGTTAGAGTGCATGTTAATATGCAAATTTTGTCCAAACATGCAGATGATAAGAAGGATCTAATGGATTAGTGAAAGTGAAGGTTGAGTTAAAATTTCAGTATGCTTTTTCACATATTCAGTAGAGATTGTGAATATATTATATGTTGCATGCTAGATTGATGTGCAAGCCTCATGTGAACTGAAAATCAATTGTTTCTCTCTTATTAGTTCACTAGTTTTTTTGTATGTGGAACATGTTTCTAACATATATGATCCATAATGACACGACCGTGGCTATAGATATTTGATGTAACAGATACAAGTCAAAATCAAACCAATGGCTATTTTGCTTTTGACAAGTAATGCAATACACGAAACACAGCTGGGTCAAACCAAAAGCTTCTGAATTGCAGAATACTGGTTTTTCAAGTTATTCACCAAATCAATTCAGGTAAATGAAAATTATCCAAATTGTTCGCATTTAGTAACTTTGTTTTTTTAAATATCCGAATTGTTTTAATTCAGTTCATGTATTTACTTCTCTCACAAGATAGAGAGACTGAATTAGAACAAGACAAAATCCAAAAGGAGAATAACACAACAACAAGAAAGTAAGGGATTTAAATGCTATGATGAAAGTCAAATGAAAAAAGAAAAATGAAGAGAAAAGGTCGGTGGGTCTAAATGGTCTTATATTGATACAAGTTGTAACATTTAAAGCCACTTTGTGGACTAATATGCAGCAAAAATGAGATCCTTTGTCTTTTCAGCCAAACAAAGCATCACCATCAGTCATGAGATAAATGATTTGGATCCATCAACCTAATGCTCTAATATAATCAAAAATTGAAGTTTCTCACATCTTGAGTTGAGACAGAAGAAATGTTCAATTTACAAGTCAATGAGAATGAGGTAGGATAAGCCATGAAAGCTGTAACCTACTCAGAATTGGGGTTTTTATAATCTGGGTTTGTTTACTCACATTTGACTCTAACAGGCTGTCATGCTTTTGGAATTTCACCATTACTCAAAAGCACTAACCTCTGATTTGCTCTCCAAGTCACACTATCTTTGCTTTTCAAATCAGCTTCAAGGACACTATCACCTTTTTATTGCATTCAAGTTCATGGAAATTGCTATCTAAACAAAACAAAGGGATTTGATTAATCTTCCATAGAAGTTAGACTCAGCATTATGGTACCTCGTAATTTTCGTTCTGCCTTAAGAGTATCTCGCAATACCTTCTACAGCTTGGCCCGCGGCAGTGCCTTGCCCAATCCCGGGTTTAAAGTTAGCTGAAGAACAAACATACCTATTTATCATATGGAAGTAATAAAATGTATCAGAAACATCAATGTCTATTCAGGACGAGTTCTTTTTATCCGCAATAAAGCGGTAAATCATAATTTAATTGTCTATGCTAAATCTATTGGGGACAAGACAAGTGATTTAGAGTTTGGTTTTCCTTCGACAAAGTCAAGAACATGCACTAGAAACAAATGTAACCAAGTTCGGAAAAATAACAATAATATTCCAATCAGAAGCTAAAAACAAGCATCAAAGGCATGGTTGACCTTTTGTACCATATGTAATAAGAGGCTTTTGGTAAAGTTGGTGTATTTTCCTAGTCATAGAAACAAATGTAAGCAAGTTTGGGAAAAATAACATTAACAATCCAATCAGAAGCTATGACAAGGCAAAAACAAGCATCAAAGGCATGGTTGACTTCTGTAACATATGTAATAAGAGGCTTTTGGTAAAGTTGGTGTATTTTCCCAGACATATCTTAATGTGATTCAGTGTCTGCTCACAACTTACAACCACAATAAGGCTTCAGAATTATTGACGAGAGCTTGGTCAAGATCACATGCACTGTGATAAACTAATCATCACAAAATTAGGTCTAATAAGGATACAGCTGCATCTTATTTTCTTGTCTTGTCTCTCTTTCATGCAGACAAAGAATCTATGCACTGAATACTATCAAATCCTCAAAAAACATTGCTCAAGAAGAACAAGAACCAATGTAATAAACAAATGTCACTTGCAAGGTCAGGGAATAATCTAGGATCTCCTCACAGCTCACAGCTGCTTTGAACATGCACTCTTTTCGCAACAACTTTATTCTTGAAAAAATTAAAAAATAATAATTTGGTCTCAGAGAAAATGGAAAAGACCATTGTTTAGGAAAGTGATTTCTTTTCCAAGAATTTAGAGACCAACTATCAATAATTCACATTATCATATAACCCCTCTTCACTTCTGCACTCAACATCTTAAGGTTGTTCGGTATGAGTTTCAAGTCTTTGTTGCTATATTAGAATAAAAAATACCAAAACAGGAGAAGAAACAAGGAACAGAAAAGTGGCAATTTCAGAATCCAATAGCAAAATGTTGTTCACCTTCAACACTCCAAAAGAAATATAAAACAAACTAATTCTTATTAATACATGTATGACATGTAAGCTACATGTAGCAACACTACGGCAGAAAGATCCAACACAAACACTACGGCAGAAAGATCCAAATTCTCAGGTTTCAAAGACAGCTAAATCTATGAATGTAAAGTAAGCTAAGATAGTGGCAGGGTTTGAGTCACAACGACGGTATAAATCTTAAAATTCCAAAAAAAGAATTTGCGACTCTCTGAATTGGGTCAGAAATCCGAATGCCCCTTCCAAGTATAGGCGGTAGGAAGTGGAGTTGTGGCAGCTGAGCTTCCACTGCAACATGCACTCCAAAGTTTCTTCAGCAAGCTCTGGAACATCATGGCCTTGACCCGACCTCTCTTGGGGGGAATTCTTGTTTCTGAATTCTTCTGAACTTTCTTTCCATTTCCCATTTTTTTTCAGGATTGGTAGAACTTAGAAGTAGTAGAATGAGTAATGGTAGAAGTTAAAGCTCAAGAAGCTGTGTTATATAGTTTTTAGGCAAAACGAAGAGGAAATGGAGAAGGAATTTTCAAACCAAAGTGAGTAAAAGAGAGGGAGATCATGAGGTGGGTCTATAGGCTAGTGGGGTATATGTATATGAAGAGAATAAGCTGGTTTAGTCAGAGGGGTTCACACAGTGACAGTGTGAACATGTTGAAGTCCAAGTAAGCACATGAATTATCCATTTATCCTATAAAAAATTATTATAAAGAGGAAAACAAATGATGAATGTAAAGCGGGTTTGTGAGGAACAGCATATAGGCAGCTGTCTGTTTGTTCTTCGGCTCTTACAATGATGTCAGATAGCAACAGGCTACAAGTATATAAAATTTTGTAATAAACTAACAGTCTTTAGGGCCTTGACCTTGGCAGGAGATTTAATCAATCAAATAAATTACGAACAAAATATTGTTAAATATAAGAGAATAGCTCTAATTGATTAAAAAAATCAGCATAACAAGAGATCCCCTTCGTATGTATAATCGACCTACCGTAAATAGAAAAAAACTAAAATTTCAAGTTTATTAATTTGACTACTCTAACACACTCCTGTGAGATTGTCGCAAGGACTTAGTGAAGCCATCTGTTCGTTTCGAGTTAATGAAAGTTATTGTGATGTAATATGTAATCAAGTAACTTCTACAAATTTGGGTTCAACAAATAGTTGAATCAGTTCATTTGTTCTAACAATTCTAGCCATATGGAATTAAAAGTGGCTTGGTACCCTTTCCTTTTCAGACCAAGTCCTACAAGGCAATGACCTAACAAAACAGTTGAGCATTCAAAAGGTTGAATTGGTCCATGAATGTCCTAATCAGAATCATACATATATCACAGCAGTACTAATACACAATGCTTTAGAGATTAATTAAAAGTGCCAAAAGCAAGTCAAAGTCACCTGTTTTTTTGGGTTCCTTGGTGTCAATAGTGGAAGCACAAACATGAATATTTTCTTTTTGACAAACCCAAAACCTAAAGGCCTCAGCACACCCACTCCATTTCTGCAATGGAAAGCAAAGAAAATGACAGTTTGGAAACTTGAAAGTTGCTTTGTTCCAATCTAATGGTCATCAAATTATGAGAAATAAAGGAATTGAAACAAAAGGAAAGAAACCCTTTGCTCACCCTTTGACTCCATTGAACATTTGACCTCAAATCTGTCTCTTTGACATTTCATCAAACACATTGAGGGCATTGTTGGGTCACAGAGCTTTGAGGTGGGTGACCCATGAAGAATTCAAACAGGAATCGACCCAGAAACAAAATCACGGTCTTCATCGAATCAAGATAGTGACAACTACTTGCTTGATTGAGAAGAAAGATAGAAAAAAAGAACTGATTCCAAGAAGTTTGTCACTCTAGTTGGCGTCAATGCCTTGTGTTGAGTGTACGTATTGAGAATCATATGCAGAAAATTGCAAGAAGTGCCCTGTTACATTATACATTTTGCAAACGAGGGCTCCGTATTGTTTGTTAATGACAAAACTAGGGGTGAACGAGCCGAGCCGAGCCTCATTTTGGTAGGGCTCGGTTCAGCTCGTGAAAAAGAGCTCGGCTCGAGCTCGAACGAGCTTACACAATTAAGCTCGAGTTCGGCTCGAAATAAAATAGAGGAGTTCGAGCTCGGCTCGATCCGGTTCGCTTAAATTTAGTTACAAATATTCATTAAAAAATTAAATAAATGATCAATAATTCATTAAATAATAAATTAGTCAACTTGAGATTGGTTCGACTTGTCTAATTCTATTATAAATATATAATTCATTAAATATTAAACGAGCCGGTTCGGGAACCTATCGAGCTTTAAATGGTTAGGCTCGAGCTCGCCTCGTTTATTAAACGAATCTAATTTTGAGCTCGAATTCGGCTCGAACTCGAACCGAATATTTAAGGAGCCGAGCTCGAGCGGCTCGTTAAAACCTCAGCTCATTTACAGAGTGTTATGTTGTTTGT
The DNA here is from genome assembly GCA_036897365.1 of Geranium brycei. NCBI lineage: Eukaryota > Viridiplantae > Streptophyta > Magnoliopsida > Geraniales > Geraniaceae > Geranium > Geranium brycei. The sequence goes on from JAYMTP010002590.1 coordinate 17,028, forward strand.
ATTTTTCTTTTTTACAAATATGCGCATTTTATAAAAAAAAGTTAACGAAATTGTCCATAACATTAAAAATTAAATTTTTTATAAGATAAATTTACTTTAAAATAGAACGAGTAAAAAATTAGATTCTAAAATTTGATCATACAAATTTTAGCCAAAATATAAAAACAAAAGAACTTTAAAAAAATTTATTTGGTAATTCTTTTTAGTTTCATGGTAGTTTAGTTATTTTTATAAAAAAAAATACAAAAAAACATAACACCATTTTGCTATTAATAAGTAACACAACACCTTTTTTTGTAAAATTGTCATATTTTAGAACATTATTTACGATTTTCCCAGTTATATACTTAGTATTAAATTATTTTATACGATAAATCATCTTCCCTTTCCTTGAATAAAAGCAATATTGTATTGGATTAGATTAGATTAGATTAAAATATGTAAAACAACAGCTTTTTGACTTTGAATTCTATTAAGAAGTCAACGTCTTTGGAATCAACGATATTGTAAGATGATTAATCTTGATATTTTATACAGTGATTCCCATTACTTTATTAATCAATGAATTAATGATGTCAATTTCATCACTTCTCTTATAAATATCATGGGCTAGATTTGTTCAGGTCCATTAGGGGCCCAGAACTGCAAATATATTCTCATAGATGTAAAGCCCATATCATTTGAAAATTAAAGCTCCATCCGAGCCCAAAGTTTTCCAAATCTACATGTTTAATAATAGTCACTTCGACTATTATTATAATTTTTAATTTAATCTATCACCATTAACTACAACATGTTGCAGATAATCAAGAAAACCACTATTATCATTATGTTTTTATTATGTTCTTCCACTATTTAATTTAATTGTGCATCACATATTATGACACGCAGTAGAAAAATCTGATTGAATATGTAAAAGAACTAAAATGTAATCACATTCATTTTAGGATGAAGAAGTACACTTTTCAGAACCACTTTTGCATTCAAATATCTTTTTTAAAGTTTATTTCAATTTGTCAAGTCATTTAAAAAAATTTATAACTAAATACTCTTAGATGTTACAAATTTAGGTATACTTACGTAAAAAAACATATATAAGAATTTTGGATGACATGCCAAGCTAAAAAAAAGTTAAGTATACTTAATTGTAAATGTGGTTTCGACAGGTATAATTAGCAGCAATGTAATTACATTCATTTTAGGACGAAGAAGTACACTTTTCTAAACCATTTTGCATTTAAATACCCTTTTTAATGTTTATTTCAATTTGTCAAGTCATTTAAAAAAATTGTACACTTAAATACTCCTAGATGTTACAAAATTAGGTATACTTACGTAGAAAAACATAAATAAGAATTTTGGATAACCTTCACACTAAAAAAGAAGAAGTTAAATATACTTTATTGTAAAAATAGTTTCAACACGGGTATTTAGCAACAATCACCTCAAATAATAATGTCCTCAAATAATAATGTTAGTTAAATAATAGTAAAAAAAATGGCAGTGTGTGGAACTAGAACTCACTTTTCCTTCCATGGGACCATACATATCTTAAGGGAATAATTTCAGAAAACACTTCTTAAAATAGGCCAAATCTCACCTAACACCTCTTAAAATTATTTGTCTCAAATGCACACCCCCTAAATTGGTAATTTATCTCACTTGCATTTTTCCGTTAACTTCCGTTAAAATCTGTTAAAAATGGATGTTAAAAAGATTATAATGCCCTTGAATGTGTTTTAAATTTTCAAATCATGTCATCTTGACCATATCTCTCCTAATCCTCTCTTCTCTCTCCTCCTTTGTCACTTTCTCTCTCCTGGGCAATGAGACACAATCAATAAATCCCATTTTAAGAATTTTGACATCCTGTATCTATATAGAAAATATAAAAAAGTAATACCCATAATCAAAATACATGTCCAAATACACAATTAATAAATTCAATTGGTTTCAAATTAAACAAGATAGATAAAACAAAATTAAAAAAGGAACATAAATAAAGATTAGTAATTGGTAGTCAGAAGCAGAGACTCAGAATATGGGTGGTGATAAATCAGGATGGTCGGCAAGGCCGTATGAGGCCATTACCCCTCCGACGCCATGCTCTTCAGTCTTCACACCCATATGAAGTCTCTGCCGCTGGATTTGAGGGTCAAAATTCGACCATCTGGGACGCCGTGAGGGTGTTGTGGGAGCCGTTGCAGATTTA
>JAYMTP010002591.1:0-19239 GCA_036897365.1 Geranium brycei
TTAGGATAATACGCATTCTCTTGAAAGGGGACGCCACGTCGCACATATGAGGATTTTCCTTTTATATATATATAGAATTATTTTTAATAAAAATGAACTATACTATATAAAAAATCAACAATCACAATCTTTTACAATCTAAAATAGTGATTAGGGGTCGCAACTACAAGGATAAAAATTTCAAAATTAACAATCTAAAACAGCTGAATTTTCATCAGAGAACCATCCAAACAATTTTCACCGTGAAAATTTGAAAATAAACACTAAGCTTCCACAAATTGAATAAATAAATCACTCATTATCTCACACAAATTAAATAAACAAATACAAATTACCCATTACAACATGATGTGAAGTCTAAAGCCCGGGAGCTCCGACTTCGATTGATTCGCAAAAGACGCGTGGCGGGTGACAGACGTTCGTTGGAGGCGAAGAGGTTTAGGGAGTAAGGGTCTAGAACAAGATAAAGGAACGAAACGACTATGTCTGATTTCCTATTTTTAAAGTTTCAAGTTATAATTGATATTTTTAAAAAAATAAAATTCTGGTCCGCCTGATTGACCACATAATGAATCAAAACGTTTGCCACCGTTCGATTAACTTAAAACAAGACGGTGAGGTGAAAAACACCGCCTAAACAACCGTTTTTAGAACACTGATTGCAAGTACATGAAATAGGTGGCAACATAAAATGAACCGAACATTATAGTAAATTAATCAGAAGAAAAACACTCATTAAAGTGTATTTTTCCATATTTGAATCTGACAAAGGCATCAGTCAAACTTATCCACCTGATTAAGAGGAGAATCTAACTTAAGTTTAAATTAAATTAGAGTTGTTTATGGGTTGGTTTGATTCGGTTCACATCAGTGAACTGAATCGATCAATTCAGTTTTAAGAAAATTAAAATTAATATTAAACCGACATTCGATTCGGTTTTGAACATGTTGATCTTTGGCTCGATTCGGTTTATTATGAATCAAATTTCATGAAATTCTAACATCGTAGACCATTGTGACTTATCGGTTTTCGGTTAGATTTACTTTAACCGATTGTTATGAAATATCATATTTTGACTTATTAATTGACTTGTTTTATTGTTGGCTCAATATTTTTAGGCTCAATTAATAATGATTAAAATGAGCCATATGTCTAAATTGATCGGTTGTTAGTTCGATTCATTTTATAAATCAGAACCGAACCGATACATTTCAGTTTGGTTCAATTTTCAACCAAACAAAATCAATTCTTTTGGATTTGTTTTTGGTCGGGTCGATTCGGTTCAATTATTTTTTAACACCCCTAATTAAAATTGGTAGGGTTGGTATGGCTACTTTGAAAATAATTGAGTTTTTTTCACCTGCAAAACTTACTCTCTACTTTTATCCATGAGTTTTGGGCCAATAATGTTGGGATTTTGGAGACCTTATAACTTGGGCCTTCCTAGCACTACAAATGGGCTTTTTTGGTGGGCCTAGATATTACACATGGTATCTTCTTCACTATGTCTCTCTCTCTCCCTACCCTCGCTCACAGTCGCCGCCGACGAGCCTCTCTCTCATCTCCGCTCCGACCATCAACTCGCCGACGACGAGTCTCTCTCTCGGTTTCATTCAACGCATAGCCTCCGAAAACTACTCTTTCCAAGCCAGTCTCAAAAGCTTTGCTTCAATTATATTCTGCAACCAAAATAGCATTCGATACCAATTTCCAGGTCGTCTCTGAAGCAGAAAGAAATAGAGAAGGTACCGAGTTTCGCATTACCCAATTCAAATTACACTATTGGGTTTATGATTACGATCTTGCAAAAGTGCGTTGCTTGTTGGTTTTTATGTTTGAAGTGTTGCACACAACCTGTTCGATGAAATGCCTAGCTGAACTTTTTGTGGTGATGGATGAATCAGATTCACATGGCCCTTTCATGGTTTTCCATAGTAAATTACTATGTGCTTATGTTCTTTGCTTCAGAAAGTGCCTTACGTTTATGCATGAAATTTCAGTTTTTTTTTATAGGATTCTCTGATGAGTTCAGAGGCTGAAACTCTTGAGGAGAGGTTAAAGTCTTTCCATGGCCAGCTGCAAACGGAATGTGGCATTTTCGAGAGGATTGTGTACAAGAACAAGAATCAGCATAGGCGATGCTCGTATTTTCAGTATCTATTAAAGGTGAGTTTTTGTTTCAGATCCTTGTTAGTGAAAAAGAAAATCTTGCATTAGGCAATATTTTCATTCGAAATCCAAACTAGCTGCAAGATACTTTTGGCATCGTGATGGGTAATATATAATGGATAGTTAAAGGATTCAGATAATTGTTTACTTTATTTTCTTGTGCCGTCTGAATAGAATTTTCTGGGTTAATATACGTTCTCTGACCTGCTTGGCATGCCAGGTGAGGAGGGATTTGAAACTTCTTCAATCTGCTAAGTTGGATGAGATTTTGGGATCCTGCTTTAACGTCATCAATGGGAAGAGACCTAAGCAAAAGATTAATCTCTTAGAAAGGTGCCGTTGGATTGTATATTTTGTGTGTTGCTTTTACTTTTCAGAATATTTTGTTCGTCTATGGCTTAACAATAGTTAATAGTCTAAGCAACAACGCCTTCTGTTCAAACCATATGATGAGGCGTGAATTGAAGGCATTTGTAGGACATTGTATTTTATTCTACAATGTATAGATAGATGTACAAGATTGGTATAGATCTTTTCTTTACATCCTAAAAAAATTGAGCATTTAAATAATGTAGAAATTTCATTCCACTCATAGATAATTTAGATGGCTTTTTTTTCTATCCAGTTTAAAGAGGAAAAAATGTGACAGTGAAAAACATGATTTTATGGAGAGGCTTCTTGGAGCAGCACGCTTACTATCACAGGTATATTCTTGCTTTTATCGTATCACATTCATCTCTACCTGATTTTTTTGTCAAGCCATGCACTATTTTTTTTCTCGTCTTCCATATGAAAAAATCATTAACTGTCAACCGGTCTTTATCATGTTTTTTCTTGTTCAGTATTTTCAAATTTTGTGTCTACCTTTGAGTGTGAAACTCTGTTAGGCGTAGAAGATTAATGTGGTTTATAAGCCATTACTAATCACCACATCCCATTGATCTTTCCATTTTAAGACGAAAGGGGTAGAGGGCCTAACCTGAATCATTTTACTTTGACCTTTGTTCTCCACTGCAGATGGTTGAGCCGATGCTGAAGGCAGCTATGTATCCTCTTCTCTTTATGAACTGTATTTTGGAAAATTTGATATTTTCTATCCATGTTATGATCATATTAGTTGGATATTCGAGGTGATAATTGAATTAATTTTTATTTGTAAAAAAAACTTTAGGAACACGTCTTATGCACCTGAAATTTGTTAATTTTATTATCGTGTTCCTAGAATCAGAGAATAGCTCTCCTAGTCGTAATCAGGCATATCATTGCAGTTTTAGCCGTCGTTTTTCCATTGCTATTAAATATTTCTATGGCTTACTGTATATCAAATCTATTCTGCAGAGGTTATTGATGTGCCTTTTTTTCACTCTCCGGAATATAGTCAGAAAACCAATGTTACAACACAGTTTAACATATTAACTTGTCAATGACTACAGCTTGTAAAACTGCCTTTCCATTCCTTGACTGTTTTTACAGCGAAATATCTAAGTTGCTTGCACGATCTTTCTTCATGGGCTTTTCTGTAACAGTTTTGGCTCTGCTTGCACGCCTCCGAGTTTTGGTTCAACAAGTAAGTTGTAATTCTTTTATTGAGGTATTCAATGGGTAAAATATATTTTTCTGTTACTAGCTGACATGTCCATCTTGTTGGTTTATTATTGGATTATTGATTGAGATGGTTTAACGGATACTCATTTGCAATTCATACCCACCAAAAGGCTTATAAAGTTGCCTGACATAGAAACACACAAGTTGGAATAGAATCGGCACGAGTCTCAGGCACATAATGGTGCCTCATTAGGAGAAGAGGATGAAACAAACTGCCCTTGTCAGCTACAATTTTGTCACTGGCATGTTTCTTCAGCATTTGTTATTGATGCTTCTTATCTGTTGACAATTCTTAAAAGAAAATTGAGTTCGTGGCTGTAAGCATAAAATTAGCTTTATGTCTTCCATTCGACCTTATCTGCATATTACTTTCACAGGTATTTCTCGATGTTGTTTCAGTATTCAACACGGTCTCGTCTCTCTCCCAACAGAAGCATTCTGTTAAAATAAATCAAGACGGAATCGAGGTCGGTTCACCATCTTGGATTTACAGATACTCTTCAAAATAAAATTCCCTATGTCACTCACTGTCGGTTTTCTGTTCCTTATAACAATGCAGGTCTTTAGGGAGTTTTACCCAACAATCAGGGAATTTGTCGTCTTGGAGTGTGTATGGAAAGTGGACAAGTTTGTTTTACACGAGAAATTGTGCAAGGGTGAGACTAAAAGTCAGGACGGGGATCTTATAGGAGAAATTTCTTTGGAAGCACCAGTTGCGCGCTATGAAAGTATTGAATCTTTTCTTGGTGGTATGTAATTTTCTCAACCCATTTCAACTCTCTTGGGAAAAAAGTCACTGTCTATGTTGCGTAATCAGGTACAGCTATAGAAGCCAAAATATGTAACTCCTAGCTACCTCAATTCATTATTACCAATACCATCCAACCAAATTTGCACTCAAAGATCCTATTTTTCCCATGCTACTACCTTAACTGCTTATTGTCATCATCTAGTTATAAGTTTGTCATTGCCAAGGAAATTCGATATTTGTTATATTGTACTCGAGTGGATGTGAGTACTGCTCCATTCCAAAATAAGAGCCTTATTTGATTTTTGGCAAAATTTAAGGATTGCTGGAGTTAGCGTTTCGCTTACTAAGGCATTCATATAACTATTTTCTTGCGTAGAAGATGAACCCGGTTCCACAGCAGATGACAAGGTTGAAGAAGGTCCAGCTCACAATACAGAGAAGACCGATTCATCAGCCGCCCTCTCCACGGATCAGACTGAAAGAGAAACACCGAATGAAGGCTGCACAATCGACAGTGATGTGTTGGCCACCATCCAGACTCCGAGCAGCGAGAACATCCCCTCAGAAGTCGCATTCCCTTCTGATACTTCCTCCCAGCTTCTAAACCACAGCACATCATTACCATCAACAGAAAATGATGGAGACAATTCGGCTACGATTCAAACTCCGGGCAAGAACCTCCCCTCAGAAGGCGTCTTCTTCCCTGGTGCTGGAAGCTTGTCCATCGGTTCAAACCCGTTGAAACGGAAGCTGGGAGCAAAGGGCAAAGTGGCATTTGTCGCGGTGAAGAAGCCTGCGCCGCCGAGGGAAAATGAAAGTAGTGTTCATTTGAAGGAAGCTGAAAAGAAGAGTGGCCAGAGTGAGGATCCATTTTTCAGTTTGCTTGCTGGTGGAAATTTTAAGGATAGTCTCTTCTAATGATAACAAATGATTCTTTAGTTTTACAATGTAAGTTTCATAGTTTCTTAGTGTTCTTTTTTTTTTGTTGGCTGCTAAGGATTTTGTATCTTGTATTAAGTAGATTATAATATTGAAATATATCATCCGAAATGAATTTATTAATTAATTTCATAAGAACATCTTAAGTTTTTATACATTATATTTAGGAATTCATGAGTAAAATCTTATGTCTAGTTTATTTGTGTGTACTTGTACAGAATTATACATTTCTATCGTAAGATTTTTTAAAGTGAATTCGTATATTATGTCATAGAAAAACAATACCATAAATGAGTGTATTACTCTAAAAGGTCAAAATGTTTATTTTATCATTTGTAGTAACATTTGAAATTACATTATGAAAAGACACAATTACGTGCTTAAATATACCTCACTACACATTTTCATTTGTTGATATTAATTTATTTAGTATCTTCTAATATCTCAATAGTATGAATAAATTCATTTATGTAATCTCTTTCTATCATTTTTTCCAAAGAGTGACAATGTCAATTTGTTTTAAATCAATTCTAGGCAACAATATTGATCAAGTAGCATGCTAATGTTGTGATAAGCACCTTCTACATTTTGCACCTTTAGAAATGAATCTGGTGCTTCAATGAAGAAACAGTGAACCAACCAATGGCAAATACATAAAATAGGTAGCTACCAACTTTAATTTAGTGTATTGCTGTAGATTATCTAACTATTTATTTGGTAATTCCTTTAAATTTTATCAATTTTATGCACCAATAACTTTAAACAGTACAAGAATCAAATTAATCTAAACAGTTCACTTTTTTTCCTGATAAAAGATAGCATTGGTTTTTCTTCTGTGTGCAATAATAGCTATTTAAAGTTAATTGGTGTAGAAAATGACATAAATTAAAGAAATTAGTGGAGAGTTATTAGATAAGCTAAAACAATACCTAAATTAAAGGCTGTAGCCACCTATTTTATGTACTTGCAATTAGTTGGTTCATTATTTTTTCACAAAAACAACAAATTCATTTCTATGGGTGCAAAATTAGAATGTGCCCATCACAATATTAGCATGCCCTTGATCCATACATGGCTTAAAATTGATTTAAAACATATTGCCATGTTACTCTTTGGGTAAAATGATAAGAATTTTTTATATGTTTAGATTTATTTGTATTAGTGAGATATTTGAAGAAACTAAATGAATTGAAATTATATATATTTACTTACCTGTCTCACACAATAAAGAATATTTTTGAATCTACATTCTGGTAGAGTGGGAGAACAAGGATGTTAAGTTTTGAAACATGAAAGTATCTTTCACTTGCGTGTGGATATTTTTCTGATGTAACATAGTAGATCATATGAAACTATGGATTAATACTATTGAATTATGACTTTATGTTGATTAATTAGTGGAATACCTGAAAAATACTACTAACCCCAAACCTCTTAAGCTGCTTAGCTAGTGTTGGTGCCAGATTGTTTAGTTGCTGTTTATAGCTTATTGATGACAATGTTGTATGATCTGAGGTTGGGACAGTAATTAAATCAATGGGATTGTCTTTGTTTTGTGGAAAAATTTGTGAAAACAATATCATTGTCCAAAATTGAGGGAGGCTTAAAACAAAGGATGAGATATTATTATTGTTGGTTCAATCTCTACCAAAGAGTCTTTCATGTTGTGAACAAAGAATAGACTAATAATTAATAAGGTAGTGAGTGTTCTCTGGTTTTGCAGAACAACTTGCTTGCTTGCTTATGTTTTTAAGATGCGTGAATTAAAGAATCTTGATAATGACTCATCCACACTTGAGTAATTCAATTAAAGATGATAGACATCTTGATCTTTGGTCGTTGACCCGTCAATAAAATTGTTTGAAGTTTTTAACAAGGCATGTATTTGTGTTCAAAGGCAAATACAAATTGAAGTGACCATACCCATTCTAATTCCTTTTTCGTGAAAACTTCATACTATTTTTGTTCTTATATTTATATAATAAACTTAAATTAAAGTGTCACGTTTTTAATGGAGTTATTAATGAACTCTTTTTGCGCAAAGTTTTTAACACTTTTGGGATGAAGTGCGAAAAGTACTTATATTATTGGTACTTTTCCATGTAACATAATCAAGTCGAATATTAAAAGACTCATCCACACTTTTTGGTAAGACAATATTATGTCTCACTTAACCATTACCTACCCATGTAAAGATTTTGTTGCCTAATAAACCACAAGTATATCAAGCATTTAAAATAGGAAAAAGCAGGGATATCTATTTCTAACTGAACACATTTTTCAGGCTACACTTGGATGTTGAAAATTTCCATTTATTAAATTTTTTTATGAAAAAAATTTAATTTTGGAAGTGAAAACAAAAATGCTTTTTGAATAAAAATTTAAGTGACTTTATTTTTGTTGTAAAAGAGTATAAACTTAATGAACTTTTGTACTAATTAGTCAATAGCGAATTCATAAATTATGTGATAGAAAAACATTGACGGTTGATGTAAAATCACTTCCCAAGAATGTGGATTGAAAAAACTCTTAAAGGCCACCAGGATGCTATATAATATATACTTAAACAGTCATGAAGACTTTGGCGAAGATGTCAGTCAACTGGTGCATATGACTGTGGAAACATGAATAACATGTTCAACCCTAAGAAGACTTACACACTTTCATGGTATTAAAAGGATAGGTGTCACCCAGATGATTTTAAGATATATCATACTCTACAAATACTAATTGAATGACACATAAACTATAAAGAGAATTACATACTTCAAAATTTATTTAGTATCTTCTAATATCGCAATAATATGAATAGATACTTATATAATATCTTTCTATCATTTTGCCCAAAGAGTGACAATGTCAATATGTTTTAAATCAATTCTAAGCAACATTGATCAAGGGGCATGCTAATGTTGTCATGATTTATTCTAAGCCACCTATTTTATGTTCTTGCAATTAGTTGGTTCATTGTTTTTCCACTGAAACGAAAAATTCATTTCTATATACAGGTGCAAAATTAGAATGTGCCCATCACAATATTAGCATGCCCTGGTTCCATATATTGCTCATAATCGATTTAAAACATATTATCGTGTTCACTTTTCGGGTAAAATGATAGATATTCTTATGTGTTTGGATTTATTCATATTAGTGAGATAGTGGAAGAAACTAAATAAATTCATATTAATGAAATAAATTAAAAATAAATGTTAACCAATTCAACTTGAATCTCTTCCGTATCCTCTTCCTTCAAGACTTTAGTTGCTTTCAATCATCATATTTCATTTTTGGCAATTTGTAACTTCTACACATCTCTGGTTGACTCCAAAAGACATTAAGAATCAATGAAATTACAAGTTGATAGAGGATATCTGAAAAATACACCATTTAAGCGGCTAGCTAGAGTTGGTGCCTAATGTGAGATTGGGACTGTAATTAAATCAATGAGATTTTCTATCAGTCTAAAATTGATGGAGGCTCAAAACCAAAGGATTAGATATTGTTGGTTCAATCTCTACCAAAAAGTGATTGATGTTGTTTGTCTTGAATGATGTGGACAAAGAATAGAGTAATTAATAGGTAGTGAGTGGTCTCTCGTTTTGCTTGCTTAATTTTATTGCAAAATTGCAAAAATGTGTATTTATTATGCTTTGTTAATGATAAAATTTTATTATGCACTCTGTTTTTCGTGTAAAGTAGAAATACTTTTTTAATTTTAGAACCAGAACTGGAGTTATTATTCACAGTTTTTTGGTTTAGCCTCCGATTCTTGAGTCTAAAATGTCTGCTCCTTCCTCCAATAGGTGATGTTTAGGTTGTTTTTTTTGTAAGATTGTACCTTGTGTATAATCCCTTTTATTAATGAAAATGGTCCTTCTTTATCACACGATTGTTTTATATGTTGTTTAATTTATTGGAAGCACAATATATGGAAAGTGAAAACACAATACATAGAAGATGGAAACACGATATGTGAATAATCATATATCACAAATTTGATATTGAAAACTCACTCGATTGTTGAGTATTAGCGATTTCGTTTTGTCTAAACTCGATTCCCATTGATTTCCAATCGTCGGCCTTCGAGCGAATTTAAATTTTTGAGAGTAGTGTGTTTGATAGTTTCTTCTGATTACGAGCCGTTCGAGCTCGGCTCGTTAAATATTCGGTTCAGACTCGTTATAATCGAGTTCGAGTCTAACCTTTTAAGGCTCGTGAGTCGACTCATTTAATATTTAATTTATTATATATTTATATTGACATATTTTTAGAATTATTAATAAATATTTGTAAGAGAATTAGACGAGTTGAATCAAGTCGAGTCAATCTCAAGTGGACTCATTTATTATTTCATGAGTTATTTATTTCATTTTTAATGAATATTTGTATTGAAATTTAAGCGAACTGAATCGAGCCGAGCTCGAACTTGTCTATTTTATTTTTAACCATGCTCGAGCTTAATTGCAGGAGCTCGTTCAAATCCGAGCCGAACACTTTTTTCACAAGCCGAGCCGTGCCCTGTTAAAATGAGGCTCGATTCGGGCCATTTACACCCCTACTTTTAATTACAAATTATCATTTACAAGTCGTTAATGTTTCTTTTTCGTGACAACTTCATACTATTTTTGTTTTTATTTCATTCAAGTTATAATAAACTTAAATTGAAGTGTAGCATTTTTAATTGAGTTATTAATTCTTAATTGATGCAACTATTTTCATGCGTTTCTTCACACTATTTTTGAGCATCTAACAAGCCAACTCGTAATGTTTGTTTGTGTATATATATAATATAATTATATAAGTGAAACTATTACCAAATAATAATTTAGTATTTTATGTGGTAAGATAAAAGAAAATGAGCATTTTCTTAAATATGGAAAAGAATAATTGCTTACTTAATTCAGATATGCGATGAAACTATGAAATTAAAATTGAAACTGAAATGTCTATGCCCCAGTCACAAGCATTATGTTTCCGTCAACTAATTATATTAGTCAAATAATTACTGGAAATTAGATTAAATTGAAATATAAAATAAATACCTAATGTGATAATTATTTAAATTTTTTCTAAAATATGAACCAAAATTTATATTCCTTTGATCTAAAATTTGAATCAATAAACTTGAAAATAAGATATTTATAGCATTTTCTTATAACACAACAAAAAATAACACGTGAATCAAATTGTTACAAACCAATTAAATAAGTGTATAATATATATTGAGAAAATTAAAAAGTGTGAAAACTAATTTTTATACCTTACAATATAAAAGTCATTTACATTGTATAATTTCAACCTTATTCAATATATCTCTATCTCTGAATAAAGAAAATAATTGTGAAGTTTTGATAAAAAATTTCTTATTTTATTAGTATCTTCTAATATCTCATTATGTCAAATTGGACTGTACATATCGGGCGGCTCCACAATTAAAAGCTCAAACTTATTAATTGGGTTTGACCATTTCCTTTATATACAACTATTTAATTTTTTATTATTTCAATGTGAGACTAATTTATATTCTCATAACATCAATAATAGAAAATTGAATCATATATTTTATTTCTCATTTTTACTGACTATGACAATATTTTCTAAATTAATTCTAAGCAACATTAATAATGATCAATGACATGCTAATGTTATGATGGTCACATTCTACATTTTGCAGCTATGTAAATGATTTTGTTTGTTTCAGTGGTGTACAATAAATGAATAAACTAAATGCGAGTACATATGCAACATTAGTGTGTTGTTGTAGCTTATTAACTAAGTCTTTGCTAATTCCATTAATTACCATATTTTCATCACAAACTCGAAATAATTGCATGCTCATAAAGAAGAAAAAATTGCTATTATTCTTTTTAGAGAAAAAAAACGATATATTATTAAATTATATAACAACTAATCCAGCATTACACCAGACATCCAAAGTACCAAATGGTGGGACAGACCACGCAGCATGATTTCATCTACTGTTAGTTAAAATAAACGTGACTAGTTCATGAGTCTTGGAATTACAAGAACAACGAGTAAAATAAACGATAGCGCAACGACATGACACTTGCAACCTCGCGGCCTCCACTTCGGATGGGTTGAGACTTTCTGTAAATCCATTACAAGTACCACCCCGAGAATGACAAACATAGTAACTAATAGCACAACGAAATGCTTCTTACAAACTCGCAGCCTCTACCAAAAAAATTGTTATTATTTATTTTCTTTTAAGGCACACATAATCAAGTCAAATATTAAGACTCATCCACACTTTTTGGTAAGACATTATGTCTCACTTAACCACAACCATGTAAAGATTTTGTTGGCCTAATAATAATCAATATGTATATCAAACATTTAAAAATATGATACTTATCGTCTAAAGTATTTTGGACATCCATTGGACTTTATTAGCTTGAGTTTTAAAATATCATAATTTAATTTTTCTAATACATACTTCTTTGTATTGTGTCAACTCTTAATCTTTTTGATATTATTTTCTATTTACATATATGATTCACTTATGCGACAACTTTAATGATGACACACATTTTTAAACCAATAATATTAATTAATAAGTGGAATGTGACTATAGGTTTGAAACTTTGTGCACTTCAAGTAATAACCTTATATTTTCTATCATATCGTATATTATTTTTAAAATTTACGTGTAACTCTAATTTTTCGTGTATAGAAAAGACAATTAACTCAGAAAAAACAAAAACCACTCACTCCCATTAGTCTATTATATATGTCCACACCATTCAAGACAAAGAACATGAAACGCTCGCTTTCCCCTCAAATTTTAAGACAATGATAGAGTAACAATATCAGAGGCCCATAAATCCACAAAACAAAGAAAATCCTATTGTTATGATATCTAACAATTCACACAATATTGTCATCATCAAGCTACAAACAACAGCTAAATAATTAGGCACCAACACTAGCTTGCAGCTTAAATGGTTTTAACTGCAAGCAATGAATGCAATCGGAAGTGCTCACGGTTCGATTTTAAACTAAACCGTTCAAATTTTAACCGAACCGATCAACTCAGTTTAAGAAAATAAAAACTGGAATCAGTTTGGTTCAGTTTTGAATTCGTAGGTTTTCAGTTCAGTTTGGTTTTGAATTCGTAAGTTTTCATTCGGTTCGATCAGTTTTATTTGAACCATTTTTATGCATTTTTCACCTTTTAGGCCTCTTTTAACTTATTTTTTATTAACCCAATATTTATATGTCAAATTAATGAAGATAAATGACTTACAATGAATCATGTATCCAAACTTATCAGGTTTTGGTTCGATTTCCGTAAACTGAAACCAAAATAATTTGTAGTCGGTTTTAATTACAACCGAACCAAACTGCTTCAGTTCTATCCGGTTTGATCTTTCGGTATTTGGGTTGAGATTTCCTTAGCATTCCTAGCTAGCAGCTTAAATGGTTTCAACTGCAAGCAATGAATGCAATAACCAAATTGTGAAGTCATAGTGAAGGTTTATAAAGACAAACCAGACACAGCTTATAGAGACACACAAAAGCCTCCTCCAAAATCAAGCATAACATGTCTACACATTCACATCCTCAGGTGAGGATTGGCACCAAAGGGACTGTAGCATCCCTCATACTGAAAGAGATCGAGTACCTCAACGGGCTGGGCGATGATGGCTCAAAGAAACCCGAGTTTCTTGCTACAGGCACAGCTTCCTGCAGCAGGCACTCCACCGGCAGTGACAAATCAGAGACGAAAAGGAAAAAGAGAAGGAACGGGCTCATCCCAGCCATGTGCTCGATGGTGGACGTTGCGAGCACCCATCAGCCAATTGGGATCGCGGGTTTTAATTACGGGAACCTCAAGTCTGACTCAAAGAAGTTGCAGCCTTAGATCATGCTCTCTGCCATAGCTTCAAGTAACCAAGAAATGTACAAGTTGAAATGTATCCTGTTTTCTTTAAGCTAATTGAATAGTTTCAGAATATTAAGCTTTTTGCTCAAGAAGAAGTATTAATAAGTTCTCTTGCCACAAAACCCAAAACACATAGTTGGAGTGAACATTTTCACAATCATAAATAGACCCAATTTACAATTCTATAAAACTAAAACAATTTGTTTTGTAAGTGACACTGCCTTACAAAATAAACAAAAGTTATTGAAAAATCTGATTAATTGAAATTACCATGCAATTGTGCCTCTTACGCACAATATCATTGGACTAGATCTAGACTATCTTCTTGTGTGTGTACACATCACGGATTGAGCGCAGAAAATAGTGCTTGATTCAGTGGTTAGGAAGGAGGACCTTGAAGATGATTTTTCCAAAAAATGAAGAAGAAAAAAAGTTATTTGATAAGAAATGTTTTCTTGAATAGACCCATTGTAGCTATATCTATAATTTAAAATAAGATATTGGTTTAATATAATTTCTTCCCATACCTCAGTTGTTAAAATATTTTA
Source organism: Geranium brycei (assembly GCA_036897365.1). NCBI lineage: Eukaryota > Viridiplantae > Streptophyta > Magnoliopsida > Geraniales > Geraniaceae > Geranium > Geranium brycei. Next base: position 13,920 of record JAYMTP010002591.1, read on the forward strand.
TTTCCCTCTACACTAATATTATCACAGCAAATATTTAGAATGAAATTATACAGATCACATGAGTGGATCAATATACATATATTTATACAATTTTCATGTAGATATTGCACATGGTCTTGCATTTTATTATCAAACAAACCCAACAAACCTCGCGAATTTTTTCATAAACTGCTCAGTGCTCATGCCAATTTCGATTCCATATTTTTGCCTTTTTCACCAATTTAATGAATAATCCGGGAATACCCATTCGAATTTATGTGACATGAGCATATTTATTTATTTTAAATGTTCAATTTTGTTTGTTTTTGAGGAGACACTGCAATGATTTGAGCCTCACATTATTGATGGAGAGTTCTTGATTTCGAACCATGGTGTGATCAGGGTGGAGAAAGTTTAAAAAATAAATTTAGAATATAATGTAATTAAAAAGGTAAAACAATAAATTAAACTCTGGCATGATATCATCAAATTGTCATTGATATCATATATATATGCCTGCTTGATCAATTAATTGGGAATTGAACTTTACGATGAATGTGTAGACAATGCTCGATTTGATGGTCTTGAGAGTGACGACGAACTCATAGACAATCCGTCGAGATTCTTCAAATAACTAAAAGTAGTTAACCAAACTTCTTGTTAGTATGTAAAATGATATTGGTTAATTCATGGAGTAAGTATTTGTCAAAAAAAAATACACTTCTTCTATTTCTTTTAATATTTATGATTATTAGCAATAACATAAATTGGATAATCACGACTTATTTTCTTAGTTGTGCTATGGTTTAAAATGATAAATTCAAAATATTTTTTATTTGTTTTTATATTCTTACTAAAACTGATATATATAAAATATAGTTTTAACATGTTAAAATATTATGAAACTAAGACACATAAAATGGTCATATATACATAACTCCAAAGAGATCCCGATCTACCCTTAGTTTAAATACAGTCATTCATGTACAAATTGTCATACTCAAAATCATATATTAAAACTAGAGATGCAATTTAACCAGCTAGGCATGCTATTTGAGTACAAAGTGCCATTATATTTTCGTTAAAATAAAGTTATGTGAAAAAGTGTCATTAAAAACAACAATTTTCAAATGGAGATAGATTAACTTTAATATAATTTCCTCCCATATTTTTGTTGTGAAAATATTTTTCGTTCATCACAATAACATAATTGCTCAATCCCAATATTTTGATCAAGCATAACGAGAGTGTATCTATATATATATATATATATAAATACACTTTGCATGTAAGTAGCATGGTTTGAAGTTTTTCATGCATATTTTGCACCTAATTGCATAGATTTGATGTAACTGTTGAGCTTAACCAAATTAAAAACTAAATTGTCCATGTACATTTAATTTCATATTTCTCCCCTTTATCCCTCTTTTAAAAATTGGACTTTATTATGACGGTGTCAAATTTGAATATAAATTTATTTTAAATGTTCGGCTTTATTTATAGTTGTGTCATTTGAATTTTTTGTAATGATATGAACAATGTACATGGCAGAATTACCTTGTAATTTTAATTTATACTCAAAGTTAATTGATTTTTGTTCGTAACCAAACTAGAAAATTATTCTAAATCCACATCTTTGACATTGTTAAAATTTGGGAGAATTATATATCCTACCCCTAGTTCTCAATCAGTCTCCAAAAGAGTACCTCAGACAAGAAAGTGAGTCATCGACCATTTGCTATTTGTCTAACGAATATAATAACAACATTCGTGAGAATACTCAACAATGTCGACAATCATAGATAATATCTCCAAATAACGATACCATATATAAATACATTCAACATGTTGGTTCACAACTAAGCAATCGGATTCCAAAACAACCCACTCCCATTGCGTTATGTGAATCCAACCCATTGCCTCTCGTAAGCGTAAAGCTTTCATGACCTCCATGCTAAATCTCCCCATCCTCGTTATGAACATGATTATGCTCGGTTCAATTGCCTTTTTGATCATATTGTGTATGAATCGGTTTTCTCAATTTTGATTCATATTTTATAATTGAACTATTTACTTCTACGTTTAAAAACAAATTGTTTATCGTCTTAACTTTTAGAGGGCTTACAATAATCAAGTCCTTTGAATGATTTGTGATTTGGACTGACCCATGCAAAATACTTGTGTTAACATTTATTTCAAATTTTCTCAAATTAAAACTGAATTGGAGTTTAATTAAAAATTTAGTTACTAAGAATCTATGAGTAATAAAAACATGCATATATGAACCAACATGCATATTTAATTTAGGGGCAATTTCATTATTTAATATAAATATGCATATTTGCAAAAAGCTATAAACAACACTACATCTTTTTATAATTAAAAGATATTCACTTTCAATTTAATATGAATATAACTCAAATATAAAAACTAATTATGTAGACATGTATGAGGATACACTGGCTAGTATACAAATGAAAATTCAATTTTTGAAAAAAAAATGATTGCATATATCATTAAGACATATCACTTGTTAATATATTATCGCCAAAGTTCTCATAAAACTTTCAGGGTCGAAATCCCTGTCTTGTCAGGTGCCTCAGCTCGACAGTTGCCATACAAATGAAAAGTTATTAAGATACCAATCTATGATATAATTTCTTCTCATATCTATTGTATTAACGATCCCCTCTTTCTCCTTAAAATGATAATATTATGGCCTCAAATATTTAGAATGAAATGATATAGCTAACCTGAGTTCATCATTATATATACCCTTTGCATGTACCTATCACAGTCGTTGCATTTTACTATAAGCTAAACAACCTCGTGAAACTTTTTATAAACCTCATTCCTAATTCATTTCCATAATTTTCCCTTTCTACCATGTTAAAAAAGTTGGACTTAATTAATATCAATTTTTATATTATTATATGATACGAGCAGTGGTGGATCTAAAACTATTTTAAGGAAGAATAATGTCGTATCGTTCCACAAAAAATTACACAATATTGATATATATATATTATTTTTTTTTCCGACATGATATCTAACGTGATGACGAGGTGGTAATTTAGTTTTCTGGTATTTTCTTAATAGTTGTAACACTATTTGTATGTGTTCGTTCTATCGAACATTTTCACGGTATTCACTTCACACTTATTGACAATTTGTTTTGTACCTAACCTCATTTACAATGATATGGATATTAACAAAACTACATTTTTACTATTGAACTAATAAATTCTCTTTGTAACATTACAAAAGTTCATGTAATGCCCACACAATCTAAACTTATTACCAACCAAATCTTATTGTTCTTGGAATATGTTGAAATTGATTTTTTGTTTCAGTTCAAATTTTAGAATATAATTGTTTATTTTGACTTCTAAATCACTTGTTTTAAAATTTTAAGCAATTTATATATCTGGTTTATCATACAAAATGCCATATGTGTTCTAGTTTATTTCAACTTAAAAATAAAATAGAAGCATAATTAAGAAAATCAGTTAATAACAATATATCAGGGCTGCGTTTTTAAATATATTTTTATTAAAAAAAGATTTTATCATAATATTATTTTTAATACAAATATATGTATATATATATTCCAACCGTAAAAGTTTAGTTGTATAAAGATGAATCGAGTATAGCAAAATATGAATAAATTCATAAACATAATACGTAATTATAAAAAAAATATTATGATACTAATATCCATTGAAAATCCTTTGCCTAGTATTTCAAAACAAAATACTCATGCACAGTAATCTATATTGGTAAATAACTTTTTAAATAGCATTTTATTTGAAAAAACCCCAACTTGTCATAGGCTTGCCAGCTGATTCTTTTACTATTTAATTAGTTAAAATTACTTATTTAATATAATTAAAATAAATTTAATTTTAAATAAAGATATATAGCAAAAAATAATCAAGTTGAATTTAAGTTTGACTTTTCCTTCAAAACCGAGCTCAAACTTAACTATATAAACTTATTTGAAGTTAATAAGCCGAGTAAAATTAAATTCGATTTAGTTTATTTACGTTTTATTTTTAAGTAGCCCATCATTTACATGCACATATGGAAAAACATTGTATTGTATTATAGGGTAACTATGTCTATAATTTAAAATGAAATATTGGTCTAATATAATTTCTTCCATAGCTCAGTTATTAAAATATTTTATTTCCTTTTCCACTAATATTATCACTACAAATATTAAGAATGAAATTATATAGATATCATGAGTGGATCAATGTATATATACACAATTTGCATGTATATATTACATGGTCTTGCATTTTACTATCAAACAAACCCAACAACCTCGTGAAGTTTTGCATAAACTGCTCATTCCAATTTCGTTTCCAGAAAAATAAACTAATCGAGTTGAACTGAACATTTGAATTTGACACTCTCTTTTAGAGTCGAGCTCAAACTTAACTATTTAATATTATTTGAACTTGATTCGAACACGTTTTTTCCCGAAATGATCCAGGTCTCGACAAAATTAAACTCCATTAGGCTACTTTGCCCTCTTAATAACTGAGGTATGGAATTGGACCTAGTGGAGATATTAAAAATTGGACATTTATTGGGCCTAATGGTTTTATTTGGGCTTGAATGATTTTATTTGGGCTAGCCCGTTAAGGATCTGGGCTGATGCTGCGTGGTACGGACGGCTGTGTATGGGCCGGTTTGAGTATTTGGACCAGAAAATCTTATATGAACTCACATATTTTCCTAATTTTTTTGGATTCAAAACACTTATTTCTTTTCTATTTTAGCCAGAGTTAAATGTAAATATTAATTTAATTTAAATTGTATAGTTACTATGTAGAATAAAAAACTAATATTCATGTAATTGCTAAAGGTAAACGAATGTAATCATTAATAAATCTATAGAATTGTTTAAATAATAAATTGGGAAATTGTTACATAATTCCCCTGAATCATCTCTGATTATCGGTTAATTCTCTCAAAAAATGAAAGTGTTCTGTCAATCTCCTGAACTTAACAAACGTGTTACTTATCAATTTGGATTTTGTACTATTCCATCTGGTTTCTTAGTTCAGTGTTGGACTGAGCTCTATCTGTTTGGTTGTTGGGCCATGGGTTGGTCCAGGCCCATTTGTCTTTTCTGTTTTGTAAGCCCAAGTGACAAATCTATGGTACTGTTTTTAGGGTAGTATTGGAGTACAAACTTATGCTTCATGTACAAATTTTAGTATGTCTCTCAATCGTCAGATCTTATAATCAATTGATTAGATTCATGCTGACTCATCAATGACATAATAATGTAATTATCAATTAATTGTATATTTATTTTAGTCAATTA
>JAYMTP010002592.1:0-19234 GCA_036897365.1 Geranium brycei
GCTTCAAATTTGCACAGATCCAGCATGTTCTACAACATTGCACTACATGTTCTACATGGTTCTACAATATTGCACTACATGTTCTACAGTTTTGACGTTTTGACGTTTGTTTTTGGTTTGTAGCTGATATTGCCTCATGTTACTTATCTTTTATTTGTGTACTTTATAATTCGATTAAGTTGTAATAATTAAGTTTTAACGTTTGATTTTTGTTATAATTTTTAAGAATTACAAATTTTAAGTTTTTGTCTAAAAGTCGGGATCAAAATCATTTAATTCTAAACATAAACTGTATAAATACAAAAATTGAGAATTGACCGGTTTCAATGAATAGAACCGAGAAATCAAACACGAGAATTGAGTCTAGAATCAAACCGACCATTTATGCGATAGTTCCATATTCGATTATGTGCCTATCCCTTGCCATTTCTCTACTTATAATTAAGCCAACAACTATAATTGTGTTCATTATTTTTTCCCGTAGCTTATGAAAAGATCACGTATTTTGAATTTGATTCTCTTAGCAATTTGACAAAATGTAATGAAGGCAAAGGAGATGGGATGAGTTAAAGGTGGTAGATTCCGCCACATAACCATACTCACAAAAATAATAGCTGATTTTTAAGGACGATGACATTTTGTTACACCTAATTATCGCGAAATGACACTTTCATACCTTAACTACTTTTCTCTCTATTTTAGTACCTTGACATTTTTTTTGTGACAACCTGCCTATAAAATGCCTAAAATACTCATGAATTAAGGAATCATACTTGAACTGGTTCAATTTGGTTTAAAAACTCAAAATTGAACCAGTTCAATTTAATTACAAAAATTTAAAATTGAAATTGGTGAAATTACATTGTTGTCCTCTTCTTCAACCTCTCGCTCCTCTCTCGCCTATCTCCCTCTTCTTTGCAACCGAGCAACAATGTAGAGCCACCATTATAATTATAGCAACCGAACAACAGTGTAGAGCCACCATTATAATTGTATGGTGTTTCCGGTGTGGTACGATAAGTTTCTGGGCATCCCTTGATGGAGACCCTAATGCAAAGAAGAGGGAGATATGCGAGAGAGGAGCGAGAGGTTGAAGAAGAGGCAACAATGTAATTTCACCAATTTTAATTTTAATTTTTTTGTAACTAAATTAAACCGGTTTAATTTTAGGTTTTTGAACCAAATTGAACTAGTTCAATTTTGATTTTTTAATCAAGGTGTATTTTAGGCATTTTAAGCATTTTAGAGGTAGGTTGTCACAAAAAAATTGCAGGGTACTAAAAAAAAGAAAAAAGTAATTAGGGTATGAAAGTGTCATTTCGCGATAGTTAGGTGTAACAAAGTGTTATTCATGATTCCAATTAAGTAATGTCATCTTTAAATGTACCTCTCTTCTTAGCGACTTAAGTTCCCTCACCAACAACACACCACTCTTGCCTACCATATCAACTTGTTTAAACTTGACGTGTCTACAAAACAAATGTAAAGCAGGGGCTCTGATATTACTTGTAACGAGACTACTTTTCTTTAAGTGGATCAATGAGGCTCATAGTCGAAATCCACACAAGGATGGACTAGGATCAGCTTAACTTGTGCGGAAGCGTGTTAAAATAAGAAAATCCGCCAAGAACAATAGAGAGAGAGAGAGAGAGAGAGAGAGAGAGAGAGAGAGAGAGAGATTTTATATCAAAGGATGTAGGTGTTACAAATGAGGAGGAAAACTCTTTATATACAAAGCTCCCTCCAACGAATGATCGTGATCGATCTAATCTAACAACTACAAAAGAGTATCTAAGAATATGCTAAAGGATATCATAAGCATATTCTTGGCATGATCTAAAGATGCATATACCTAGACGCTCTAGTTTAATCATATATACTTGTATATATAGCACTTACATGACAACTGTATGGCGGACCTTTGAGAATCTCAACCTTCTAAGACCCATCAACCCGTTGAGAGTAAAAAATCTGGTATGTGACACTGTCCAAACCTAATTAGCTCCTAAATTTTTGTTTAAAACACGGAGTCCTTCTCTTCATTGGGGGAAAGGGTGACGCTCTTTGTACCCCCAATCGAATGTCCTCCACCGTAAGGTTGTTCACGGGTCTGGTAAAGACCCGTCTGTGCCTTTCATGACCCGCCCGTTAAGATGCATGTAGACCTTTATAAGAAACGCAACTCGCCCACAGGTTGATATACTTTTGCGGGTTAATCTAAACGGGTTGTGGCCGGATGAGGTTATAACCCGCATCACACACAACACGTTTGAAGTGTTGGTCAAAATAGAGGACTAAAGAAAAATTCAATCTGAAAAATTAATAAAAAAGGCTAAGAAACAAAAACAAAGAAAAATCGAGAGTATGAACTGAAACACTGGGCAATTTCCGGCGACCACCGGTGACATTCCAGCGAAGGCTTTTTTAGCCAAATCGCACCATGAGAAGGTCGGGAAGAGGATGGAGACGCCATGGTGACCATCAGCTGTCAATTTCGAACAAATTTTGGGCACTTTTCGAGCAGATCAGAGATCTAGGAACTCCAGCTTATCTGAATCAATGGCAAGTGCAATACAGGCGGCGATATGGGTTTGTGGGTGATGTTGCCAAGAATATTCAGCATCCCAGAGATGCAGGCAGAGCTGGAGAAAGGAGGAGGGAGGAAAGAACGCTGACTCGATATGGCGGAGTCACAAGGAGAGAGAAAGGGAGCTTCGTGACTGTAAGGGGCCCGATTCGGTTCTCTGGAGATCCAGGGACGACTAGAGTCGTCGACGGCGAGAGAGGGTCGATCAGGTGGCTTGATCGCAGATCAGGGTTTCAAGGGTTTTCATATCGCGATCGCATATCAGGGTTTTTAGGGTTTTCAGATCGCAAATTTTCAGAAACCCTAACTGCTCGATGGAGGCAAATTGTTACGTCGATCATGTCAGAGGAGGAGGCGAAGCAGGCTGTGTCATGAAGAGATGCCACTGGAGGGTCGTCATGGGAGGCGGAGGCATTTTTAGGGTGGAGATTGAAAACCGTAAACGATGGCAAGATGGAGGTTCGACCATGACGTCTGTCGCTCATCTCCAGAAGGGAAGGGTCGAACCATCTAGGTCGAGGGCCAACAACAGACGACCTCTGGTGAAGAGAGGAGATATATCGATTATGCAGCGAGGGTCTGTAGCTCTCAATTTCGCTAACCATGTGAGCAGGGAACGTAGCTTGTCGGGGCCGGGGACCAGGGGCTGGCGAGGCCGCGGCGCAGTCTAGGGATAAGATACATGTGCTCAAATCATCTCTGGTCGCACTCCTGGAGCTCCGACAGCAGTTAGTAACGAAAACAACGTCCTCTCAGCTATTGGTTCATACCAGTCTAAGCTTGACGAACCAAACCGGACTGTTGTCCAAATCTTCCCAAAAATGGCTATTTTCAAGCCGGTCATCACTAGCATTTTATGCTCAGGAAAGACCAAGTCTTATGGACCGACAATGGAGACGGTCGAGCAGGTTTCTTCAACCGAACCAGTTATCGGACCAGCTGGACTGGGAAAAATTCGAGATAATTTTTTTGGGTCCATGATGATGCATAAGGTTGGTCCAAACAATTGGGAGGTTCGTATGGTACGTCCGAGATTCTATTGGCGAGAGACTGCTAATGGGGGCAAGGCTCATGATAAGGGTGATGACTCTGAGGCACTGGAGGAGAGATATCAAGTGGATACTTCAGTTGATATGTTAAGTGGGGTTGGACCGGAAGGAACGAAAGTCTCTAAAGTGGTGGACGAGGAGGACTCTAAGCAAGAGTTGGTGGAATTAGATTAGCAGGGGCAAGGGAAGGTTCAGCCTGAAATGACAATTATCACTCGGGAAGAGGGCGAAAAAGCACAAAGGTAGGAACATGAACAACAGGGCCAGGAGACTCTAAGGACGTGTATGTTTCTTTTTAGACTCATAGACCTAAACGGGTACCATAACAAGTACAAGGGAATTGTGCTCACGATTTAGGGGAGTGGGGCTCCGATCGAGGTTGGGGAGTTGGTATTGAATTTCCAAGCTCTATTCAACACAATCTTGTTCATGAGGAGGGGGAGAGCGGGTTATATGAGATTGTTGTCCCACCTATACCTGAGAAAGTTCAGGAAGGAGTATCGTGCTCTCAATTTACCTCAGACCAAGAGGAGGAGGATCTAGAAGTCCCGATCATGATGGAATCACTTGCATGATCAGGCCGAACCAGTGAAGGATTAAAGACTCACATACAGAGGAGATTTGTACAACTCCAGAGGCAGGAGGGATGCAGTTGGAACCCATGAGCCTGAGTATGAGCAGTTCGCGTCAACGGAAAACTCTTGGAATTTTCTCTAAATTCAAGGTGGGGAAGTCGATGAGAAAATTCAGGGGCAATAGAGCTTCCCAAATGTTGCTCTCAGAAGAACTGGAGGCATTTGACGATGATGATGGGGATTGGGGAGAAGGGGAAGACGGGGTTGTAACCCCTCGCCAGGATGTAGACTTGGTCGCTTGAGACTTTGAACCCAAAGTTTTTCGCTCTGGGAAAGTGTTCGGACGCTGAGACCGAGCTGGATTGCGAGTAGTTTCCTGGAAGGCGGGTGGGGGCTTTTTTGTTCGCCTTTAGGCGATTTTTCATTTATCTTTTTTTGTACTATTTTTTCTCGTTTTTAATAAAATTATTTCCCGTCGATAAAAAAATTGAGAGAAATAGGCTAAGATTCAGCAAAAAAGAAGAGTCGATTCGTTCCAGATAAGAGTGTCTTCTACTTCGATGCATAGAGATCTAGGAAGTCAACAAAAAAAAACAAGGTAAACGTGGTCTTCAGATTCAATGTTTGGTGTGTTAGGACTCATGCGTCAAACTAGCTGATGATACTCGACGACAGGAAAAGGTATTGTGTAGCGCAAAAGTAACGAAGGAGTTGTGCAAATACGGTTGGGGTCAACATAGGTTACGAGGCTGAGTTTGGGTTCGGGCTTCAATCTTTAAGTGAAGGTATTTTGGGATAAGTTTGGTTTTATCTCTATGGAAAGATGATTCGGGTTGGAGTTATTTTATTGAAGTTGAATCGAGGCTTTATTTTGTACAATTTGTTCAGACTGGCTGCCGCCAGGTCATCCACGAGTTGATGACTATCAATCTTCAATCCAACCCGTATATTTGTGGGTCGTTCATAACTAACCCGTAATCCGGTCTGCCTATCCGTAGGTGGAGCTTTTCCGATTGTGGGTCGGACAGGTCGGGTTGCGGGTAAAAAATGAACACCATGCTACACCATACTACGTTGAAAGCTATCTTATGTATTTGGGGAGGACCGTCTAATTTGCACTGGTAGTGGGGCATTTATGGAATAAAAGTTCCATCAAGCCCAAGACATCATGATGACCCAAATAACATAAATAATTAAATAAAGCCCAGCCCAGGTCAATATTCCCAGTCGATTGCTCGCCTTAAACAAGCAAGTCAATCAAAATCTTTGTCAAACCTAAAAAAAAAGTTGAAATCCGGGGAAGGATCCATTTCCTGAGAAAATCTGATTCTCAAAGGAGAGGAGAAGAAGCATTACTTGATTCTTGTAACGAAAAATCAATTCCCTTGGAGATGGCGATGGAGAGGCATTCTTCGGCATCTCCAGAAGAAAACACCATGTAAGTTTTCAAATAGTTGCGAGCCTCAGGTTTCAATTGATTTCCTGTTTTTTGGAAATTTTCTATTAATTCGCTGTGATGGCTGATTAGCTTCCAGTAATCATGCATTTGGTTGTTTCATACGCCAATCTGACAATGTGGAGTGACAAAATGTTCTATTGGCTTTAGTAACACTGATAATTCTCAACCTGTACTTACATTCGGCCTATTTGATCTCTCTACTTGTATGTTTGAACTGGGATATCCAAAAGCTTAACTACACCTGACGAAATGTATTCTCAAGGACCTTCTTTAGGAGGAATGAGAGAGGAATCAAATGATTATTATATCTCTTAATAATACGGGTGGTAAGAGTAAGTTGCGACTGATATTAATAGACCAGACCAGTTCAATGGTTGATTTTCAACTATACAACTGTTTGTATTTGATGTCATGCTAGATGTACATCCTCTCGTGTTTCTCTCTAAATGAAATGTAATATAGTACACCAGTTAGGGATGTTTACTGACATATTGCTCCTGGCATTTGTCATTTTATGATTGAACATATAACTTGTGTCTTACTGAAGGAATTGATTCTATAAACCCAGCTCTGAGAAGTGAATTTAGTTTGCTTTAATAATGGATAGCTATTTTATTTTGATGCTATTTCAGGTTCCTTGATATATTGCATGAAGCTCCTTTATTTGGTCATCGGAAGCGGACACAGATTCTTGGGAGTGTTTTGTACTGTCTTCTATTGGCAAGTAGAATTATCTTTTATCAAATTATAATTCATTGCACGATTTTGCATGCTTTGGTTGGGGAAGTAGTATTCATCTTCCAGAATTTTAGAAATTAGAGAATGATTATTTTGGAATTGTAGGTGGGTTATGCTACTTTGGCTGCTGGAGCTACATGGATATTTCATCCTATACACAAGTTGATCCCATCATTGCTTTGCAGTTGCGATGTTATCCTCTTAATTGTCACAGGTTCATCTATATAGTCTTATTGTTTTACGGTCTTGTTTCATGAATGCATTCATAAGTGTTTTTCTTTATGCTAAAATAATTTCTGCATCGATTTTTTTTTCATTATTTACTATGAATACTATTATATACAAATATAGTCTTAAGGATGGAATATCTTCATACTTTACTTGTATGTCACAACATTACCCTTCATCAAGAAAGTGATGTTTACTCTTTATTTTTATAGGGGTAGTTGCAAAACACCACCATCAACTAACTTGTTTTAAACTATGTCCCCATCAAGTAAAAAAATGTGCCAAAACACTACTATAAACAATTTTTATTTGCAACAAAGTCTAACACCATTAAATTTAATTCGGAAGCCGAAATTACCCTAAACAAAAAAATAATAAATAAATAAAGAGGTGATGACGTCACCACTCCTTTCCTTGAAATTCTACGTTCTACGCGCCGATCATCACTGGCAGACAGAGAAATCAACGCGTTGTCGTCTGGTTTAGATCATCATCATTAATCGAAAATGACGATGACATTGTCTACTTCGGTTTGATCGATCTCGCCACAAAAATCAAATCCATGACGAGAGTGTCCCTCTGATAATTCTGTTAGTGTTTTGGTTCTCCATTTAATTTAATTATTTAGCCCCACGACGAGAGTGTGCCTTTCCAAGGATATGGTTCCAGTCATCCTCGACTATTCGTCTTCGATTCCAATCTTCCTCGTGGTTTGTAGTTGGACTTTATCTAGTCCGCTCGTCTTCCTCAGGAATCGCCAACAATCTGGTCAGTTCGTCTTCATTGGCCTCGCCTGTAGTCTGTGAAGGAGGCATCGGCGACTATTGATGAATCACCTAAGGGAAGGGGCAGGGTGACATCGTGATGGCATAATAATCTTTGAATTAATTAATTTTGTTAAATCAAGGTTTTCTTTGTCATTTAACAAAATATACAATCATGGGACACTCATGTGATTCTTTTTCAGTTAGTTCTAAGTAATGGTGCAAGATAAAAATCTTAATTGTAGTGCAATAGTTCAAATTGTAGTCAATAAGGGTAAAGTATAAAACATAAATAGTTAATGTTGGTTTTATGCAATTATCTCCCTTTTATGTTACCTCTAATTTCCTAATACTATGTTGCTATCTTTTAGAATATGTTATTGTTAGGACTTAGGAGTTAGGACAATTAAAGAAATGTCATTAGGCGTAAATTGGTTAATGGATCAACCTTCGGAGTGTAAATTAAACATTACTAGAGTTGATATGAATCTATTTTCTTAATAGTCGAGGATAGAAGAGGAAATACAATTAATTGTGCATGCCATTGCCAGCATAATTAGTCCAAAAACATCAGACCAAATATTTGTATATGTGGAGACGCAGGATTTTCAGTACACAAGGCTTAGGTTATACTTTATGAGGGTTAGCTCTATAGTCTGAAGTATGTCGATACAGTAGAATATAATAAGTACAAATTTCCGTTAAGAAAATAATATGGGTTCCTAGATTATTGGATTGAATGGGCTTGAGACTTTCATTTGCTCGTATATTGTTATTGCAACTTATAAATAGTATTATGTAATACATTTAACTGAGCTCTGTAGATATATGTTAAAGAAGCGTAGTATGTTATCTGGGAATATTGTACTATTCCTTCAGCATTATATTATATTCAATTTTTCCTTTGATTCGTTGCACATCTTTAATCCCCTTAGTGCTTGTGGAGTTGGTTCTCCATTTAAGATGACATGCTAATTATTTCAGGCATATTTCAACAATATTTGGTTTATCAAGTGAAGAAAGTACGTTTGCAGGTAACATTTTTGTTGGCTCTGGTTTAAGTGGTACAGCAAAGAGTTTGCTTCATTATTCTCATCTTTGACACTGTTGTGTTCTGGTGCTATTCTCATGTCAATTCATCTTACCAATTTATTGCTCATCAGGTTTAGAGGCCTTGATATATACTGTTTATTCCTTTTATGGCAGGGTTACTATAGTTTTAGCCAGAAATTGAAGCATATTGTTCGCTTGCCTTTTGCCATCACAGCGTATGGTATGTGACTTTATGCAACACAGTTTCCTATTTTTTTTTATGGCAATTGGGACATTTCTATTGAGAGAGCAGCAAAAATCTTTTTAGTACATTTCCATCCATGTATCGACATAGTTCTCTTCAGCTAGATGTCACCTTTTCACATATTCAGTTATGACACTCCCAAGTTATCGGTAAAATTGAGTTGACCGATTTTCAAAACTCGTTCTCGGTAGTTCAATTTTACCAAGTTCTTACTCGATCAAAGTTGGTCAAATTTTATTTTTATATTTTACATATGCTTTGAAACTGTTCTATAATATGTGCTTTTGTTTTAACTTATAAAGTTGTTTGAAAGTATCTTATTTTTCTAAAATATTGTAATTTTGTCTTTCATGTGAATTACTATGAATATATGGATATCTAATATTTATTTTATATGAATGAGTTTTAGCGATTTCTCCCCAATCAAAACTCCTTATTTTTTGCCTCGCAGAGTTCTCCTCAATTCCGAGTTTTAGAACCTTGCGCATATTTCTTATTGTGTCAAGTTACTCTATAACGTTTAACATGTAAGGGGTTGTAGTTCTATGGTGCATTTATCAATTTGCAATTTTATAAGATTAGGTGCCGTATATCACTGTGCTTGAATTTGGAGGCTCATTAGTGGGCTGCATATTGGGTGGGGCCAATTTTGTAGTTTGTATCCATTTCCCTTGCATATGCATGTTTCTGTTTCATCATTACATACAGATAAGAGTGGAAAGTCTGAAATTCTTACAAAAGAAGCAAATGACAAAACTAACTCAACAATCGAAAGTTTAGAGAAGGTTAGAAATAAAAAAATGTGATTTATTGGGCACTGTTATAAGTTTGAGATATCCTTGTTAAATATATTTCTTTTAGGTAGTACAGTAAGATGGAAGACTTCTTAACAGAGAATTAAACAAAAATATGGATCTCGATGGAATAGGATAAACAATAAATGAATAAGGATGCATAATGTTTCCCTCAAATTGTTGGGATGTATTGAGTTCGTTTACATATATACTGTTATATAAGCTAGACCTTTGGTTCCTGTAAGAACTTCATCGTAAGGCTTTTGCTTTGACTGGAAGTTCCTTTTGAATTTTATGGTTTGCCTCTGGCCATGTAATGTTTGTGAAGTTCTATTCTATCCTTACGCGACGAGAGTAAATTTGGATTGCCAGACTTTTTTTCTTGCATTAAGATGTTCTATGTTTTGGGTGTTCTTTTTGTTTATCTTTTCTTCTTTTGTCGATTTCTCCAAGATTTTTATGCACTTTTTTGTCTTTAGGAACCGCTGCCATGCTACTTGTCATGGTCTGGGAGCCCCAAATTAAAATTCTTTCTATATCCGCATTGCTGAGGTATGCAGACACCATGAAAAGTTATATTGCATATATGTTTCAAAATCAAGTCACATAACCAAAAAGTTTATAACTGGGACATGCATGTATTTACAAGTATTTCACATAGCTAGGTTCTTGTGTGCTAGTTGGGTAAGATTGGGATGAAAACTACTGCTTGTAAGTTCTGCATCTGAAGGCCATAACTAAATCTATACTTTGAGCAATTATGCACTTTTTGTAATTGTTTGGCTTACCATATTTTACAGGATTATTATGCTTACTGAAGCTGTATGTGCCGCATCTTTTATGAGTGCCTATATAGGTGAGTTAATTTAAGCATTTAAGGAGTTGACTTGATGCAGCTAACTTATTTTTTGGTTTTGGAAATATCTGTTTAGTATTCTTTTTGAGTAGTCATGCACTATTTTCATATAATACTTCAACAAAACAGTGAAATGTTCCATAGATCTTTGAAGCTGACCTCTCTATGTTTCACTTTTGTCTTTATGGTCTATCCCCTTAACAAACTTTATGAGAAGTTAACTTAGAATTAAGACTAAGACACTCACAAGTATAGAGCTAACACTTTGATCAAAGTGAATATCAGGTACATTCATAGTTGGAACTAATAGATGGAAGACATTATTATATCCACGTTGTTATGAAATCCACCTACATGAAATAAAATTACATGTAATTTACATTCCAAAATCTCACGTGCCATGTAGTATATTCTGGTTGCATGTTATTGAAGACTTATCTTCTTTTTTTCACTCCGACATTTTTCCTTAAATGTGTATGCTTCACTGTACTTACTTTTATATGCTTTGGTTGAGCAACTACAAATCTGATAACTTTGCTTAATGATTCTGTTGCAAATGTATCTAAAGATTTGATATTCCTTTAAAATATATTCGCTTCTCTTGATTTTGCGAATTGGTATTTCTAGATTGTTGGAATTGGGTTATTATCAATATTCTTTGGACTGTATGACTTTCTGAAGCGGGACCTATCTAGTATATATACGGCCTTTGCACATGGTACTAATCAATAGATTATAAATTAAAAGGTTACTAGATCATAGTCAAAATCCTTAACATGCAAATTCTGTTTTGCGTGATATTGATATGGGCAATCATGAGAGTAACTTTCCTAGCATCTGCCATGTTTAACGGACCTCTTTAAAAAAATGCTCTGTGTGTTTTGGTGCTTGCAGGATATGTACATCAATATAACTCCTTGAATTCACAACCTGATGTTTTGAAGTCTTTATATTCTCCACTTCAACCATCTAGCTCTTTGGAGGGTTTGAGGTAATCATTCATATAAAAAAATTTCTTGTGGGTTGGATATGTACACAAATGACCTTCCCCTCACCCCCACAAGGGTAAGAGCCTCATCCACTGAACCACCCTTCTTTTTGTTGTTTTAAGCACTCAGTCATGATTCATTGGAAGCAAGTGAGATGGATAATTTGAAAATTTTCAGATATCCACCAAGAGTGGTGCATCTATCTGGCTATTACTCAGTGCTCTAAAAATTTCCAACTTGTCCGATTAATCCTCTATAAGTTCCTGACTAATCCTCTATAATTCCCTATTATACCACCAACCAGTGTTCTAAAACTTCCTAGTTCTCCCTGAAAATTTTGTAAAACTGAACCACCGAGAACGATAAGTGAAAACCGGTCCCGAAGCCGGCCAATTCAGTCAAACTCGGTCAACTTTGTCAAACCTAGTCAATGTCGGTCAACTTTTATTTTTATTTATACTTGAAAATTGTTCTATTGTTGGCAAGTAGTCCCTGTTTCCTCCATGTGTAGGAGTCAAATGTGGACTTGTTCTTTTACTTGTTATCTGTGTTTATTGTTGTTTGAACTATGGTTTATGCTTTTGTTTTAACTTATTAAGTCGTTTGGAATTAACTTATTTTATTAAAATAGTGTTATTATCAATAATATATGCATTATATACATATAAAATGAGTTTTGCCGATCTCTCCCCGAGTTCTCAAAAATCCTTATTTGCCACTTATCCAAGTTTAGGCCGATCCCAAGTTTTAGATCCTTTCCGTCAACATATATTATCAGGTTACATGAGATGCAAAAATGTGATGCTATAGACTTGCACCTTGCAACAGGTACCATGATGGTGGTCGACTCTCTGATCAGCAAATGGCCTTGTTACAATACCAGCGTGAAAACCTGCATTTCTTAAGTGAAGAGGTATATTGGATGGATGTAAAACTCATAATCTATTTTTTGGCATTTCACTTGATATTTTTTCCCAGAGCATCTTAGTTGTTACCAACTCCTGTTGGTTAGCACCTGATTCTGACAATTATCGTCATGAATTTGTCTAACCCCATTGTAAAATGTATTGTGCAATTCTTCTTTCCGGAAAACTTGCCAATTGATATTTGTACACGGCAGATTCTGCGATTGCAAGAGTGCTTGAGCAAATATGAACGATCTGATGATGGTAGCACGCCTCAGGTAATAACCATTAAATAGTTTTCTTTTTGTAGAACTATGGAATTGACAAATTAATGTATTATCTGGAATCTCATATGTGATTCTCCAGGACCTTATTTCAGTATGATAATTTCAAATGACTGTTGGCTAAGATCTAAATTATTGGAGATATTTTTGCTCTGTTCTGTCAAAACCTAGTTACCAGGATGAGAGCAAACTATAACTTTTTAGAGTTCTTTTGGCTTGATGTTAAGACATGTAAAAATTTTGGAAAATATGGGTCTGTTTGGAAGCATTGGAAAAGAAAGTTTAAAGTAAAAAACAAAAAGGTCCTGGAAGCCTCTATGAAGTTAACTTTAAAGTTAGTAAGCCCTATGAGAATTCACTTCTATAGTCCTAGTTGCATCTCCATTGAGCTTTGAACAGTACTGCTTTCATTTATTATTTTATATATAGAAGTAGAATCAAACATGAGAAACAGCTTGACCAGAAAATGACTACGTTTCAGGTTGATCTTGCCCATTTGCTAGCAGCTCGAGATCAGGAGTTACGGACACTCTCTGCTGAGGTAACACATGGTTTGATGTCTTGTACACTATTTGATTCTATACCAATACTAAACATTTGTCAATAACTTCAGGGCTATCTTCTTAGGAAAGGTTTTCATGATGTTTTGTTGCCGTTCTTACTAGTTTAGTAATTTGTGTATTCTTCCTAGGTTGAATTTAGTTATATTCAGTCTTTCTTCGTAGTTGGCGGGTGATAGATGAAATTCCAAGGTGTCTCCCTCTTGGGGCAGAAATGAACTAGTTCTAGATCTATAGTTATTCATGGAAATGATAAAGTAATGAGGCCTTCTGTACTGTTTTGTAGCAAAAAGATTAACAAATTAAACAACTATGTATTTGACCCATTTTGGGGACATCTTGTTTGTCATGTTGATTTTAATGTTGCAATCTTGATTTTCTTATGAACATCAAGTGTCATTTGTTTCCCCTCAACACAGTTACAGAGATTTCCACTATCTCATGATGGTTGGATGATCATTAAGTAATCTAGTCTGTTAGGCAATGGCCTCGGAAAGGTCAAGTATCTTAACTATAGAGTGGTGTCAGTGTTACAGATGATCATTTGTAATATTCTCTATTAGCTCATGACCACAGAGAGGATATCATCTTCGCTCTGGGAATTTCACATTTGCATCCCATGGACTTAGCTTTATGAAGGAAATCTGGTCAGTCAGTATTTCATATATCTGCTTGACATTTCAAAAGTGAAATTGTATAATTTACAATGCAGATGAATCAACTACAATCTGAGCTAAGGCTTGCTCGGTCCTTGATAGACGAGAGAGACTCTGAAATACAACGTGTTCGGACCACCAACAATCAGGTATTTCAATAGTGCCATATGCTAGATGATCTACGTGGTTTTCTGACCTATGATCTTTTGTATTCCTATTCCGAATTGTGGTGTGATACTGTGTTAAAGTGATCCCTGACTAAGAGAAGCAAGACTTTGAGTTGAATATTTAGAACTTAGGCTAGTGAAAGGAATACCAAATAACCTGAAGAAGACTTGACAGTCCACTTTATGATCAAGATTATATAAATTAAAGATGAAATTGTAAAGCTGCCCACTAAACCACAAATTATTCAGCAGATTAATATTTGCTACAATATATATTTATTTTGCCCATAACCCCACCTCTATCCACGTTTGGGATTCCACAAGTTCTTTTATATGAACCTTTCCATCAGGTTCTAGTTGCAAATTCCATTTTCAATCATTATGGCGTTCCAGAACATACATTTTCTTACGAGCTTCGTTGAGCTAAACTTACATTTCCTTATAAGTTCTAAAAGGGTAATTCTTATGTTGTATTTGGAGTAGTTGCAGACCATTACATATTCATGTTGTACAGTTTTCTTCAGCAATCATTGTCCCTGCATCGTATGTATCATTGAGCTTAATTTGGTGTTATTGATTGATTGAAACAGTATGTGGAAGAAAATGAGAGGCTAAGAGCTATTTTAGGAGAATGGAGTGCTCGAGCAGCAAAGGCATGTCGTGCTTTTCCTTCTGAATACCTGCTTTCATTTTTCTGGGTATAAATTTTAAAATGGTGGTCTTATTTGATATGATGCACAGCTTGAACGCGCATTGGAGGTTGAGCGGATGACAAATCTTGAATTGCAAAAGAAAATTTCTGGCATTCAGAGATCAATCCCGAGTACTAGTTGAGCCAACAGAGCGGGAAGCCTATAGCTCGATGATTACTTCCAAAAACTTGTTGTCTTGGTTTAAAGAAGAATGCAAAAGATAGGATAGATGTACATATCAGGAAATTGACATATTTTCTTATGTATTTGTGTTTTAGATTTTTGCCATGCCTCCACTTCCACTGTTACTAAAAATTCAGGGAAAGAAAATTTAATTAAATTCCTAGTATTGCCTCTGCCAATGGAATGAAAATTTCGAGTTTTTACCATATGCATTAGAAGAAGCCTTTAGTGGCAATTCCACTTTTGGTTCCCCATGTTTCTGTTGGGTCCTTTATTCAATAAGTGGAGGCTCAAATTCTATTAGGTTAGTAGCCTACATGGAAGAGAAACCCTGATTATTCTGTAAAACGGGTGCAACAAAGATGAGAAGGTTAGAGAAATTGCCTACATTCAACAACAACAAAAATGTGTAGAATTATTGTAGTTTTTGAGCCCAAATTCGATCTAGGTCGGATGAAGCTGATTTTTGGCCACTAATTTGGTGAGATTTCACTCTTTCTTGTAATTGGGGGCCAAAATTGTTTAATCTTGAGATAGTGTGGGCCTTTAAGTGTATTTAGAGAGAACTCGTAAACACATTAGATTGATAGTGGAGATTAAGTGGCCTCTAGAGTCCCGTGGTATTTTACCCTCGTGCATTGAGAAGGTTTTCCATTCTAAAATTGTGTGTGTTATTCGTGTGTGATGAGACTAGTTAGGTAGTAGAAAGTGGTGCCTTCATTCATGCTACAAGTCAAAAATATTTCTTTTCATCTTATACATCTAGTGATTATGGTAATGTTAAAATGGAAAATCGAGTCATGTAAAAATCTATTGGCATAGGAGATGTGCGCTTGAAAAGGAAAATAGTACAATCATGGTTTTGAAAAATGTTAAGCATATTTCTGCTATTTGTTTGAATTTGATATCTATAGGCAAGCTAGATGATGAAGAGTTTTATCGTACCTTTGGTGGTGGCTTATGGAAGCATACTAATCTAGTGGTTGATTTCTAGTAAATCACTTACATGCATATCCTGACCATTTAAGGATCCTGATTCAGATCCCTAATTTTCTGTCATTTAATTGATAACCATTGATATGGTTTTACCTTTATAAATTCTTGAATTAGCAAAGGGAAGACAACAATCACATGTACTTTTCTCTCACAATTGACATGGTATCAGAGCTGGTTCTCTGAATTTTTTTTTCTTTCTTCTTCGAGCTCTCCTGCACGTTCTTCATCTCGATCACCAGAATCCCTCGCCGGAGTTCCAGCCACCAGAGTCGCCACCGGTCCTGACCTCACCTCACAAGATTCCGACACCGTCTGTGGTTGTCGGACCGCCATCAGAGCCGCCACACGCTGCCAGAAGCAACCAATCTAATCTGCTGCCGTGTTAGATCTGCACAGTTCTGTCGCCCATTTCTTCTCACCGACAACACCAGGGCACTTAGAGGGCGCCGATCTACCAACGTCGAGCTTTTACTCACTGAAAACTTCCCCAAGCGCCGCCGCCGGAGTTTTTCAGATTTCTGGGCTTCACTGTCCGTCGTTTATTTTTCAGGTTCTACTATTTCACTCTCTTGTTTTATAACAACCAGATATGGACAAAATGAAAATAATTGTGTCCGGTTTAATGGGAAAAATTATTCTGCATGGGCTTTTCAATTTGAAATATATCTAAATGGAAAGAATCTTTAGAATTATGTATCTGATTCTCCATGGAAATCAAGTGACCCCAAATTCATATAAATTTGCATCTTCAAAACCGCTAAGGACATATGATCTTAAATAAAAACTGGTGTACTATTAGAATCACTCTGCCCGTCTCTTTCAATTAGAGTTGGATATCTCCAATTTTAAATAAGGCTCCCTGTCAATCCAGGAGTATTATTCTCAATTTCTGGTACTTTGGTCTGATTATATAGAAATTTCCCTTGCTGAGGTGTCTGTGGACTCCATGGTGGCTGCTCAAGTTATGTTGACAAACTGTTAAAAGAGTCAATTTCTGATGAAGCTTCATCCTGATTTTGAGACTATTAGGTCGTCTTTACTGAATAGAGTTCCTATTCCGTCGTTGGTTGTGTGCTTCGGGGAGCTGCAGAGGGAAGAGATGCACATGCTTACTCAGGGACTTCTCGATCAAGGATCGTATTCAGTTGCATTTGCTGCTCAAACTAAACCCCTCAAATCTCGCATACAATGTTTCAACTGTCATGAGTATGGCCACATTACCAAACTTTTTCCTACAAAGAAGTATAATTACTGCAAGAAGACTATGCATGCTATCAAGGAGTGTCGTATTCGTCAACCCCAACGTTCTAAGCCTGCGTATCATGCCTCGGTGTCTCCTACTTCTGCACCTGGTGCAGGTGCTATCCCTCCCACGACACATCTCACTCCTAAAATGGTACAACAAATTATTGTATCAGCCTTCTCATCTCTCGGTATCCATGGTAATTCCTCTTCCTCTAGCTCTACATGGTTTATGGATTCGGGTGCGGCTAATCATATTACCTCTAATACTAATGAGCTTCATAATATTCGTCCATATAATGGATCGTCTATGGTTGAAACTACTAATGGCAGTCAATTACCCAGTACGACAATTGGTGATCAATCTCATCGAATTAAGGATGTTTTTTCTGCCAAGAATTATCTACGAATTTGGTTTCCGTTAGCCAACTGATTGATGACAAGTATGACGTGACGTTTTCATCTGATGGATGCATTGTGCATGATCAGGAGTCAGGGGAGCTGACAGCGAAGGGAGCTAAGGTTGGCCGTCTATTTCCTATGCGTTTATCTAGATTGAAGAAGCCTTTACGTTTAGCTAGATTACAATCTGTTTCCCTATACAGAGAGTCGAGCATAGCATAAATGTCTTGGTCATCCTAACTCTACGACAATCAATCATTTGTTTAAATCTGGTTGTTTGGGTAATAAAATTTCATCTTCTTCGTTTGACTGTGATGCTTGTAAGATGGAGAAAAACAAGACTCTTGTTTTTCCTTCTCATGGGAGTCGCGCTTCGCATTTTTTAGCTAATTCATAGTGATGTGTGGGGTGTTTCACCGGTCATATCTCATGCCCGCTTCAAATATTTTGTCATTTATTGATGATTACAGTCGTTATACATGAGTTTATTTTCTTCAAAACAAATCAGAAGTATTTTCCAAATTTAAGGACTTTCTTGCATTTGTGGAAAATCAATTCTCTACGTGCATTTAAGTTTTTCGAAATGATTTTGGTGGAGAATATATGACTACGAGTTTTCTTCAGTTTCTTACCTCTAAAGGTATTATAATGTCACAACATTCCTGTTCAGATACCCCACATCAAAATGGTGTTGCGGAACGGAAAACCCGTTATCTCCTAGATGTTGTTCAGACGTTACTCATTGAAGCATCGGTTCCTCCTCGGTTTTGGGTTGAAGCACTATCCACGACAGTCTCTATGATTAGTAGACTTCCTTCTCAGGTGTTGCAGTTGGAGTCACCTTATTTTCGTCTTTACCAAAAGCACCATACATACTTTGATCTTCATATTTTTTGGTGTTTTGTTTTGTTCTTCTTCCTCATACAGAACGTAACAAATTGTCCGCCCAATTTGTTCGGTGTGTTTTTCTCGGGTATAGAACCATACAAAAGGGATTTATGTGTTTTGATCCAATATCTAACCGATTTCGAGTATCTAGGAATGTGGTTTTCTTTAAAAATTAATATTTTTACCCATCTTCCCCCGATTCCACAGATACTAGTGTTATTGACAGAGTTTGAACAAGTGTCTAGTTCTTTTTGTAGGGGCTTTTCTGATTTAGTTTATTATAGACGTCATCCACCGGCCTCTTTGCTCCCCTTGGCACTGGTACGCCCAAAACGCGACACACAAAAATATGTGGGTCGAATGTCGGACTCCCGGCAGTGTATCGGGTACAAGTAATACAAGATTGTGAATTACGACCCCGAATTTATCGAACCCAAAGGACAATAAAAGTTAATCAAACTTTAAGCACTCGAATTAAGTTTTGTGATTAATTTTGATCGATCGAAAGGTTTGATTTTTAGAAATAAAAATAATAAATATATAAAACGGGCATGCAAGATTATAAAATAATTCAATTCAATAATAAAAACATCGGTTCAGGCAGAAAAAATAATTAATTAATAAATTCAGGAATTAAATTAAATTATAAATATGCTTGAGGGTGTTTCTAACCTAGGGAGGTAACGAGAATTCCTAATCAACCTATAAATTCTGGACTTCTCAGATTGATTTGTAATTTTTAATCGATGCCTATCCAAATGCAGTGAAGCGCTTTTATACTAAAAAGTTTCCGAACCGCCACGGGGCGTGGCCGAATCGCCACGGGACCGTGGCAGTGTCGTGCCTTATTTTTAGCGCTCACAAAGTGTCCACGAAGTTTGCGTGGGTGACTAATCTCTTGGCCACGGGTGGCCTAGGACCGT
>JAYMTP010002593.1:0-19234 GCA_036897365.1 Geranium brycei
ACGGAAATTTGAAGAAAAAACTCGAACTGAAGTTTATTTAAAGTATAATGTTCAATTGCAGTTTGATGAGATTGTATAACTTTTGATTTCGAATGTATGTTTATAACTATAGTTTATAATTTAGTATTGTATGAGATAAAATTGTGTGATTGGTGTGAAAGATGAGAGGTATTTTTTAATTAATCCTTACAATTAGATAGGGTGTGATTTTGGACATGAGAGTTGTCAGACTCAGGTTGAACTATGCACGTAAAATTGAGAAATGCGAATGATAGATTGGTTTTAGTTATACCTTTAAGAGAATCATTCGATTTTTGTTATTATTTTTCATTTGCAATTGTATGAAATAAAGTTGCACAATTAGTGTAAAATAGGCGGTTATGACCGACCTGTCAGTTACCTTTAATTATGAGTATAATTCCCAAGATTTGAGAACATAGAGGCATATTCGATCTGATTTGGTTTGAATAATAAATTATAAACAACCCTACCATTAGAACAATAAAATAAGAAGAGTTTTTAACTATTCATTTGAATTTGATTCGTTAAATATTTAAGTTCGAGTTTATTATGATTAAGTTTGATTTAAAATATCAGCTGAGTTTGATCCAGTGGTTAAGGGCTTACTTGTTCTCTAGTCTCGTGACTAGTATTATTCAAGTCTCAGCGTGGTATCCATAATAGTTAGTGTATTTGGTTTTAGTGATTTATGGTCCATGGGTGAGAGGATTGTCTCACCCATTTTAGTTAAATGAAGTGCAAAAAAAAATGACGGGTTCAATCTTAGACCTTCGTAACTCATTTAATTAAATATAATTTTAATTTTATAATAAAGCTTGAACAAATTCAACTAATGTTGTGAGAATCTTCAATTTTTTCGATCAATTCTCAATTAAATTTTAATCAGTTTCTAATTAATTTATAATTAGTTTTTAATTAATTTTATTACTTCACTATCAATTATTTAATCCCCTTTATTTTTTGATTAATTTCTAATCATTCATTAGAAGACCCTCTCCAAGACTCCGAATGACAAGAGCCTAGATTCTTTTCAGTATTGAGCTCAATTGTGTCAGGTTAAATTCAAGTTTGATTATTTTTTTAGGCGAACTCAAACCCAACTATATAAATTTACTTAAATAATAATTGAACCGTAATAAATTTAAGTTTAATTCCTCTTGCCCACTTTCTCGTTTACCTCATTCATTTCATTATTATGTATTCTTAAATTCTTATCACTCAAAGTAAATAAGTCTCATATTCATTTATTTTGTATAATAAAGAACAAGTAAAGTACTTCAATACTGAATACTTTATTTGGTGGTAAAAGTTCAGTTTAAATTGCTGATTATAATATCAAATTTAATGTTAAAATAATCTTTCACGAATTGAGAGATACACGTCTATTGAAACGAAGATTAATAGACCTCATATTTTTAAAAAGATTAATAAAACACGATTTAATTTTAACGTCAATGATGATTAAGGTCTATTATATAATAATAATAATAATAAATAATATTAATAATGGTAAGCAGGACCGAGAGCACACTCTATGTCTATGGCATCCATAATTAGGAATTGAAAAGGTTTTGGGCCATTAACAATTGTAGCTTAATAATAATAAAAAGTGGTTGAACCATTAAATAACACTTTAAAGCTTAATTTAGATCTTAAGATTCATCGATTTTGTAATTTTATGTGGTACAGTGCAATTTATATGCATTCAAAATGGAATCCAAAGTAAATGAAAGCTTATTTTAACACATTGTAGATAATTGGATACCATGAATTTGTATTTTTTTAGTGACTAAAATACAATGAGCACATGAGCCCCTGCAGATAAAATAAATAGAATAAAATCAGAGAACAAATAAATAAATAAATGTCTAGTAGTAAGAGCCAAACCAACCCAACTTAAGGAAAATGATTGTTTGAGTTTGTTTTTATCTAAATGGTTATGTTTCAAAATCGGCAATGAAAAAAATATCAAGACTTTCGTTCTCTAATTTTCTTGGATTTTATATAATTTTTTGAAAAATATTTCAACTTTTTATAAAAACTACACGAGAGAATGACTTTATTCTAATCCAAACATTATTATGAGTTAGTCCAGCAATTTAGAATCTACACAAAAATTTGCTCTTTACAAAGACTTAAGTTCAAGATTCGAATTTCAGCTTGCAGCTCAATCACATAGCGCTCGAACAAATTCAGACTGATTAAATTGTATATTTCATTAACTAAAGAGTTACATCCAATCAACAAAATTACAATAAATCTTTTCTTAACTATTACTTCAAATGTGTAGATGGGTTGCATAACACTTGAGACTAACTCTTTCGAATTCTTAAGCTATGTTTCTATTACGAAAAGAGAGATGCATATGTTAAATATAGTTCGTTTAGTCGATGTGGATACATGTAAGTCTTGTTTATAATGTTAAATTTGGATTAAAAATTGCCATCGAATTGAGAATTAAACTGAATTGTAATTGAAAACCGAGAATTGTAGATAATAGTATGACTTTGGCTCTAATTTTGAGAGAATAATTGATTATGCCTAGGTTACGGTTCTTACAAAAAATAAATCACGGTTAATTGATTAAGAACTGAACCAGACTCACTCGCACATAACATTACATTTAAACCATAACATTTGATTAATTTGCAAACTTTACATTTCACTTGAGTTGTACTATTTAAAACATATCATCATGTTTTTATTACCATATTCCATAATTGCAAATTGGGCCCGAATTTGTCTAATTTGGCCCATAAATCGAACCCAAATTAAAGTTTTAAAATTAGTTGATTTTCACTAGTTAAAAGCGCGGAACCGAACTGTCTTAAACCAGTTCAAACTAGACTGGACCTGCTCACATGGTTATGAACTTATGATTGTAGTTTCTTAAACCTAAGAACCAAGATGACTTGTTCGGTCTAATTCCAAAACTATGGACACCCCTATTTTGTTTCAACCCCAAAAGTAGGGTTGTAATCGAGTCGAGGTTTGAACGACTTGCTCGATCTCGATTCGTTAAATATTTGGTTGGAGCTCGAGCCGAATTCAAACTCAACATTTGGCTCGTTTAATAAATGAGCCGAGTTTGAGCCTAACATTTTAAGGCTTGATAGACTCACAAACATCTCATTTAATATTTAATTAACTATATTTATTAAAAATAGTAAATATTTATAAAGAAATTAGATGAGCCAAACCGAGTCAACCCGATCTCGAGCTGACTCATTTAGTATTTAATGAATTATATATATTAATATATATTTTTCTGAATATTTGTGTTTAAAATTAAGCTAATCGAATTGAGTCGAGTTCGAGCTTTTTTACTTTTTTCGAGCCGAACTCGAGCTTAGTTGTCCACACTGAATTCGAGGTAAGCTCGAGCCGAATCAAACCCTGCCAAATTGAAACTCGGTTCGGCTCGTTCACACTCGAATCCATCCAAAAGATGAAAATGATACTTGTACATCCCAAATTGGTCAACCCATGCTAAAGCCATTTACTCATATGGGAAAGAAGCCCAAAATTGGTGTCAACAGTTGAAGAAGCAAAGCCTATTTATGGATGGGCTTGTACAGCCCAACACAATAGGGAAGGGGGGTGATGGCATTTCTGTAAATATAAATCGACGGCCCAGATCTCACTTACAGGATGAAACAAAATCGTCCATCCAAGTGATCTACCGTAGTGGAAATCAACGGTTCAGAAATCGCCACGCGGAACGTTCCTTTCATTTACCAGCTCGCTCCCGCGAACATCTGCACCTATATAAACCCCATCGTCTTCATTTTTGCTCTCTCCGAATAGAAACCAGAAAGCGCACATTTTCTTCAGCTCCGTTCTTCGATCCTTCAATGGCGGAGAAGAGTTTCAAATACGTGATCCTCGGTGGTGGCGTCTCTGCCGTGAGTCTCTTGCTCCGATCTTATATTTATTTCTGTTTCTATTGCATGCAGATGAATCTGGACGCCGTGTTTGTTCTTCTGGAATTTGAGCGATTTGAAGCGGAATGTGTTGATGATTGTTTCTTAGAACCGCGTAGATCTGGATTTTACTCTGTTCCGTGCAATTGATTCGTCAATTTTGTTGAATTTGTCTTCCAGATGTGTGAATTGTGTATGCAATGCGTGATTTGCTGTGTGGTTATACAAATTATGATACATTATCATCGTCATCGTGTTGATCGAATTTTAATGTGCTGGAGAACTGTAAATTTATGGAAATTGTGTGAAATGTGAATTATGTAATTGAGGGAATGCCAAATCAGGCACAATTGTGACAATGAATTTAGATTAGAATTGCTTGTGAGTTGTGATGCTTTGCTTATATGTATAGTCTTTGAACTAGTACTTATGGGCATTATAGGGATATGCTGCTAGAGAGTTTGCCAAACAAGGGGTGAAGCCGGGTGAGCTAGCAATTATTTCCAGAGAGGCGGTATGGTTTGTAATTGTTTTTGTTTGTTAATCGATTTTACCCTTCTAATTTAATCCCTTATTTGTACCCGTTCGTGCATATTTTCAGGTGGCTCCTTACGAACGTCCTGCACTTAGCAAGGGATACCTTTTCCCCGAGTGTAAGTCATGCTGCCTTGTGTACAGATGTTTTATGTGTTTAATCTTCGGGTGCTACTGGTTTTGTTTGGGTTACTAGTTTTATGTGTGCATGTGCTTGGGTTGAAGATTGGCTCTCCTTGAGACTGTTTGGCTGATTTTATTGTGCAATGTATCAGCTTCATTATCTGTTATGTTTTTTGCAGCTCTTGCTAGACTTCCACAAATCCATGTATGTGTTGGAAGCGGAGGAGAGGCACAGACTCCAGAGTGGTATAAAGAAAAAGGTAACTTTTGTTTTTTCTGATTAATACAGGTTGATCTGATTCTGAACTGGTTACTGGCTGTTGGGTTTGGGTTCTCTAAAAATTATTATACAATCTTCAAATGAACTGCTAAGCATGATTATATTTCGATTTGTGCTGCTTCATAAGCACCAGAATTATCAGACTTCATTTTCGTTCCGTTTTGTATGTATTTTTGATCAATTTGCAGGCATTGAATTGATCCTCAGCACCGAAATAGTCAAAGCAGATCTGTCTGCCAAGACGCTAGCGAGTTCAAGCGGAGACACTTATAAGTATGAAGTTTTGGTTATTGCCACTGGTTCCACTGTAAGTGTCCATACCTTATTTTTCAGAAGTCATTTTTTTCCGGTCTACTAAAAGAAGCACAAGCACAAGCTAATATCTAATATTTGTTCAGTGTATAAAGCTGACGGATTTCGGTGTACAAGGTGCTGATGCCAAAAACATCTTATACTTGAGAGAAATCGATGATGCTGATCTGATTGTAGAAGCAGTCAAGGCAAAGCCGAACTGTAAGGCTGTCATAGTAGGAGGTGGATACATTGGTCTTGAGCTTGGAGCAGTGCTGAGGTTGAACAATTTGGATATTAGCATGGTATACCCAGAGCCATGGTGCAGTAAGTGAATATTCTGACCTGTTATTCACTTAAAACAAGAACTTAAATAAGCAGTGATTGAGATTTCATATCTGAACTGTCGACTAAATCGTGTCATGATCTTGCAGTGCCTAGGCTCTTCACTTCTGAGATTGCTGCTTTCTACGAAGGTTATTACAAGAAAAAAGGAATCAAACTCGTCAAGGGGACAGTTGGAACTGGTTTCGTATTTAATTCGGACGGGGAGGTAATTCTAATTTCTGTTTCGTCTACTGAATTCCACAGACATCTGAGATCTCTTTAGTCAAATTTAAAAAAAATAATGAAATTCATTCCACCAATTACTTAGGTGAAGGCTGTGAAATTTAAGGACGGACAGGTGTTCGACGCTGACATTGTTATTGTTGGCATTGGGGCGAGGCCACTTACACATTTATTCAAAGGGCAGGTTAAAGAAGACAAAGGTGGACTTATGGTTAGTTTCAGCTTAATTAGTTACACAAAATGTGCTTCACTCTCAGTAGAAGGTACTTGTACTCACATATGTCTCCAAGTGTATCTTTGAAAATTTGCTCATCAATATTATTTGCAGACCGATGGATCATTTAAAACTAGTGTCCCTGGTGTATATGCTATCGGTGATGTTGCTACTTTCCCTATGAAATTGTACAACGATACAAGAAGAGTCGAACATGTTGATCATGCCCGCAAATCTGGTGAGCATGCCGTGAAGGTATGCAAACTTTTTGGCTACCATAATTATTTCCCTAAAGGTGTCACTATCATGTGGTGATTTATCTCATTCAGTGTCTTAAAAACAACTATGTTATCAACATAAGTTGGCCAAAGTCATGAAAATCTTCCATCTACATAGTGAAGTATTGAGTTTGAACATTGATACATGCAATAAGTTTGATTTATGGATGTTATAACGAGAAATATATTTAATGTGGAGACAAATAATGAATCGAAGTACAATAGTAAACAAGAATAACTAGAATTTTATGTAGTTCACTAACAATGTGTCGACCGTGTTAACTAGCACATGATATCAGTCTTATTAGAGAGAAACTGTATACATCAAGTTGTGCAGTATTTATAGTATTAAAAATGATATGACAAGAAACAAGAAACTCTTTGATTGTAAGCCCCAACTTTGTCGAATGGTTTGTCGTGACAAGATCTTCGACAAACATAACATCCCAATGCACCCGTTTTGTCGAGCATGTTATTGTGACGAGTCATTCGACAAACATAGCATACCATTAGGCCGGGGCCCACCTTGCACCCCAAACCCCAAACCAGTCACTTCACCCCTGAACTGTGACTCACTTACTCGCTTATTGATCAGCTGTATCACCATAATGACTAATCCCAATAGGCCTTGATTCGATTCAAGGCATCTCCAACAATGGCCGTATAGTCGATAAATATACTTGTCTTAATAACGGCTTTAGAAATTTGACAAATTATTGTTTGGTCTGGCCAGGCCATTATGGCAAGCGAGGAAGGAAAATCGGTAGAGGAGTACGAGTACCTTCCATACTTCTATTCTCGCGCATTTGATCTCTCATGGCAATTCTACGGTGACAATGTGGGCGAGACTGTACTTTTTGGAAACAACGATCCAGAATCCGCAAATCCAAAGTTCGGAACATACTGGGTGAAGAATGGGAAGCTCGTGGGAGCATTTCTGGAGGGTGGTACTCCTGAAGAAAACAAATCCATTGCTGATCTCGCAAAAGCACAACCAGCTGTTGACGATTTGGAAGTGCTGAAGAACGAAGGTCTCTCCTTCGCATGTAAATCGAGTTGAAGGTGAGTGACACCCATGCTCTGCTTTATTATTATCGGCTCTAAAAACTAATCGGAAACTAATAGGACAGAAAGGGCCTATAGGAACTAATCAGATTAATTGAAGACTAATCAAACATTAATCATAAACTAATCAGACTAGTCAATGATTCTTAGAATACTAGTTATTATTGCCTTGGTCGGTAGTTAAATTCAGCACATTTTTTGTGCGCCTTTACATCGTTAAAAGTACCATGGGTTCTATATATTTTGTGAAGCCTTGTAGATAACACAACACAAGGCATTCACATTTATTTCTTCTGGTTGCAAGTCTACATCCTTCTTCGACCCACTTCACTCCAAAGTTGGTAGCTAATAACTTCCTGGCATAACCAAAGGGGTCCCCTGTCTTTGTTGTGTGGCATTAGTCATTTCTCACATTTATTACCTTAGTTTTTCTTTTCATTTTAGGTATATTGTGCGACTGTACAGACTCTTCATTTTTGTTGCTGGCAATATGATGATCAATAAGGATGACAAAAATCTTCAAATTCGGTATCTCTGATTTGACCAGAGTAGGGATGAGATCTTAAAACCTGCATCAAACTTGTATTGTCATTCATGTAAAAGGTAAAATACTACAAATTCCGTAAACATTTGATACCTTGATTCTATTAATACAAGAATAAAGATCACAAAAACTGCAGATTATCTTTCCTAACAACCAGGGTGGGTGAGGTTAATTAATTACTGACTCATATTTATTTATACTTTGCAGTAAGAAGCATTATCATCCTTACAATTATTTTCTGTTGTCTTATAACAATGCAAGAGAAAGACAGTAGCTCGGCACGAGCTGCGACCATGACGACCAGGGAGATGACTTGACTTTTAAAGTAGGCCCCCACCTTTTAATATCTAACATCAATTCTTTGCCACGTACGCGCGTCCCCGCTATGCACCCTAAAACTTAATTTTTAATATATATAAATTATGGTTCTTTTGATTAAAATTGAGAAAATATATACATAATGTTGACCCTAATAAGTATGACAAAACTTTTATGTCAAGTATTTATTTATTTATTTTGGCATGGTAAGTTAGATTAATATGTGAGGCCGAGTTTGGAAGTGACAGCTAGCGATTACCAAAGTTGACCAGGAAACAGATTTGGTTCCTTTCTGTATATATTATCAGGAATTTAAATTAAAATGTATTACATATACTGGTCTTCGTCTCTGTCTCTCTTTCTCTATTTCAATATCACCAAAACTCAAGCACTGAGTACCTATGGAAGTTGAAACTCATCAACCAATGTCATTTCCCCTCAACGCTATTGCCCGCTCCCTACAGCCCATCTCCGGCAAGGAGGCTCTCCCGCCAACAGGTACTACTCTGGAATGCGGAGGTTACTCAGTCTCTGAGTTGCCGCCGCAGGTCGGTGATTTGAAAGAGGACTGTCGCTCAAGTTCTGCTGTTACGAGGATACAGAAGGTGTATAGGAGTTACAGCACTCGGCGCAGGTTAGCAGACGCTGGCATCGTTGCCGAAGAGCTATGGTATGTACAGTACAGTCCTGTAAATTTGGAATTTGGGGATAAATTAAAATTACTGGAATTTTCTGGAATTTGAATTTATGCTCAATTTAAATTTTATTGAGGTGTGTCAAAAAATGGATTAGTGGGAATTTCGCAGGTTGCAAGCTATGGATTATGCTAGATTGAGCCACAGCACCATTTCCTTCTTCAGCTTCCAGAAACCGCAGAGTGCTACTTCGTGCTGGATTCGGATTATTTTTAAGGCTTCCAAGGTATTATTTGCATACATGATTTATTTGTTTGTATATAAAAACTAGGGAAAATGGCAAAGGGTGTTGTATACTATTACACTTTTGCAAGAGGATGCTCTGTACTTTGTTAGTGGTAAAAAAATATGGCGAACTTTGATTTTTTGTGCAAAATGGGTTTATTTATACAAAAAATGACTAAATTGTCCCTGAAATTAAGAATGAAAATTTTATAAAATAACTTTTAACTTTAAAAATAATTTAACTGAAAAAATAAATTACAAAATTTGATTATACGAATTTTAGTTAAAAGATATTTTCAGAAAAAAACTTTGAAAATTTTTATTTTTATTTTCTTCAAAAATAATTCTTAATTTTAAGAGAAATTTTGTCATTTTTGTAAAAAACACACACATTTTGCACAAAAATCAAAGTTTACAACACCTTCTTACAAAAGCGTAATAGTATACGACACATTTTTGCCATTTTGCCTTAAATTATAATCCATTTTTGATTTGAGGGTTGCTGTAAATTTGATCTTTCTGGCAGGTTGGCAAGGGTTTGTCCAAAGATGTCAATGCTCGAAAATTGGCTTTTGAGCATTGGATCGAAGCTGTAATATACATTTCCCTCAATTTGCTTTAGTTTTATTTTCCTTTTTTGCTTCGATGTTATTTATATAATATGAAGAAGAGGTGATTTGTGTGGGTCATGCTTTGTTTTCTTGTGATATTTTAGTCTTGGATTCATATACGAGAAACAAGATTAGGTACATGAGTTGGAGAAATGGCTTGGTTGAGCCTTTTGTGGTTTTTGCCAAGTCCCACTTCGGCGGGTTATACAGCTTTTCCCCTCATCTCTTATTTGATTTGTTAATTGGACTTTTTAGTAGAGGCTTGAGACTAATTTCCTCTCATCTCATGCTCCTAATCTCCTTTAAAATGCTACTATTTTCTCATTGTAGATTGATCCGCGCCACCGTTATGGCCATAGCCTGCGTATCTATTTCAAGGAGTGGCGAAAAGCAGATGCTGGGCAACCATTTTTCTACTGGTAAATAAGTTTGGTCGTCAATGCACATATACGGGTCTGCAGTGATTCCAATTTATGTGTAGGAACTAGGAACTATGGAAGATGCTTGATTTTGAAAAAAATATACAAGCCAAAGTCTGGCATGTGCTTGTGCCGGCTTAATGGTGAAGATTTGGGTTTTTTTTCTTTCTGCAGGTTGGATGTAGGAGATGGCAAAGATCTCGATCTCAAAGAATGCTCAAGATCAAAGCTGCGGCACCAATGCATTAAGTATCTTGGACCTGTATGTCTATTTTTTATCAGTAATTTAGCATTGATCCCATAATTTTCTTCTCTTAATCATTTTTTGTGTGTATTTATTGAATTCAGCAAGAGAGAGCTCAGTATGAGTATATTATCATAGAAGGGAAAATTGTCCACAAACAGACGGAGACTCTCTTTGATACAAGTAAAGGCGATAAGTGGATATTCGTGATGAGTACTTTTAAGAAACTATATGCCGGTGAGGTGAGATAGACACAAGGGTTCTTTTTTTGCTCTGTTTCATGCACTTATGTTCTTCTATGGAGGAATGTAATGTGTTGTTATGAATAATTTGCAGAAAAAGAAGGGACAGTTCCATCACTCTAGCTTCTTATCCGGAGGAGCTACTTTAGCCGCTGGAAGTCTAGTGGTAGAGAATGGAGTTCTTAAGGTAATATGCATTATGGAGTTTGCTTGTGTTGTGGTACAGTTATTGCTACCAGTGTTTTAAAAAATGTCAGGCGCTAGTCCGGCGGAAAAGATCTTTTGAGAACTAATCGAGGATTAATCGGAAAATAAATCGGATTGAAGGATTAATAGGACAAGTCGGGGATTTTTAGAATACTGATTGGTCAGACTGACATGGAGTTTGAATTCACACGTGAGTCTTAATAACCATAGTTTCATAATACTACCACTAGCCCTTGAGATTCAATCCACCATGAAATCTACTAGCTTACATGGCCTGTTGAGTCTACTGAGTCTTACACATTATATAGTTCACTCGACTCAAAAAACTAGCCTATTGGGCTATGAGTCCAATGTGTATATTTACTCTCATTTTTTCAAATATTTATTCTATATGAGATCTAGACTCACACATGGAATCCTAACAATCCACCAATCCACGTTAAATCTCATCACATAGGCTTGGTCACGCTTCCAAGTCCAACCCGCTTTGCACACTCATCAGCTAGCTTATCTAGCAATTGTGTTAGATCAATTATAATTCCAGGATTCTACTAGCCTGCCCGGTTTGATCCACCATGAGATCTACCTGCTTGCATGACCTGACGAGTCTGCAAATCTAGGCTCTGTTACAGAGTAAAAACACTACAAGAAAGTTCATAGACACATTATAGCTCACACTAATAATAGTGTTGGTGTTGCTTCTGATTTTTTATTGTGTTTACTTTACAGTCCATCACACGGAACAGTGGGCATTACCGCCCGAGTGACAAGAGCCTTGACCTCTTTTTATCCATTCTGAAGGAACATGGGGTTGACCTCGATGAAGTTGAAGTAAGTAATAAATATTTCTCATCTTATGGTAGAATTAAATTAATGTTCGATTACATATATCAAAGTCTAGTTCCATAAATAAAACATATTTATTTTCATCCTACGTAGGAATCTTATACACTTTAACGATTGCCAAAAAGATACCATGTTCGTGTAGTGCTGTCTCATTTTAAAAACAGCACGATCTTGCTGGCTGATAGCGTCATTGAAAATAAGTGATTTAGAAAACCAGCTTAAATAGTATGTATGAGCCTTTTTCTATCTATTTGAGCTTTTGGGTAGGTCGAACTTTTAAAATGATAGACTTCTAACAACATATCAGTGCTCAGTCGGTCCATCATTCCTCCTATACTCCTCTATGTCACCTTGTTCCGGGCCCACAGCCTACGTCGCAAGTCTCACGCGTTCCCCAACTTGTACATGGGGAGCATATACAAAAGATCAGCTGAAATAACAAGTTTGTAACCCCACTTATCAATTTAAACCGTTAGATGAGTCGGACTTCTGACACCATAGCTAGTGGAACCCCAATTTGATGCCAATGTTCAGTACAATTTTCATTTAAACACACCTTGTCCATGCCATGTTTTCAGGTAATCAGGGGAAACGAAGATGGCAAACTGACTAGACCAGAACCCGAGGTTCTCGACGAACTTGAAACCTCCGAGCCAGAGGGCCGAAACCCGACTTCAAAACCCTCCGAAGCTACACAAACCGAAACAGATGGCAGCTACAAGAGGCAACTATCCAGCCGCCTCAAGGCCAATGTCCCCAATAAGGCCAAGATATTGGAAAGGATCAACAGCAAAAAGGCCACAAAATCATACCAACTATGGGATCAAGTGGATCTGAAATGGACAACCGGAGCCGGTCCGAGAATCGGGTGTGTCGCCGACTATCCACCGGAATTGCAAGAACAGGCGTTGGAGTTTGTAAACCTGTCTCCATCGCCATCCCTCAAGCTGAGGGAACGCTCAGGTCCTCCGCCGCCCACGAGCACCTCCGGCGTATGTGTTGGAATGTGCACTGTGCCTGTGGTGCTGGGTTTCGGGTTTCTTCTCTTGGCCTATTTTGGTCCATTTTCGATCTTGGAGTAGTATAAATATGCTTTACTTAACCTAGCATTCTTACATGTAGTAAACCTCTAAGAACCATGCAAGCGAATGACGGAAATGTTGTGTTATCCTGTTTATCAATTTCACTTCGATCTTTCTTCTCCCGTGCAATATGAGTTGCAACTTATTGACCGGCTCGAACTTTTAAATGGATCAAACTTTTAAAAAGTTATAGCATAATATTAAAACTCTACATGTCCTCATTACACCAACTTTTAAACGGGTTGATATTTTTTTATAAAAAAAAGTAACATAATATTAGAACTCTACACGGTATCTTTACGTCAACTTGGTCGATTCAGCTGTAGTTGATCACAAGTCATGTGTAGAAGTCCATCGATCCTCTCTCTTACTATCACTTGTTTGTATACAAATGAGTTTTTTTGTTATTATTCACATGCATAAGTTTGGTCGAATGTATGAGATCTGTGTTCACACCGGTAAGATCGAGATATCGCGTTTGCATCATATTTAAAGTATTTTATCTTCCTATAAATGTCAATGAGTGGGTTTTGTGATCTCTAGGCCCACACCGATAAGAATTTTGCATCCTTATACACGGGAATACACGATTTCGGGGCTGATCTCATGTCTTCCATTTTCAGCCTGATTGCATTGAAATATTAGGTGTTGGTCGAGTTCAGATATTTTGTCACCCCTAGCACAAAGATGGAGTGTTGAATAGTAGTAATCCACGGTCAGATATAAATAAGAAAAATAAACTGCGATACATAACTCTACATGCAAGAATCTCCTGTAAATCAAAATTTTCAATTACTATATATAAAGCTTAAAAAAAATTGAGTTTTAATGGGCCAATTGGTTGGGCTAATTAACAAATCTGGACCCATACTTTGGGCCCTTCCGACGGCCACACGATTCCTCCACGTGGCTTCCACAACCACAAGCCTAAAAAACCCCGGCAAAAGTGTCAGTGCCCAACAAAGCCACGCAATAGAGAAGCGCCAAGTGGAACCGTCACCGCGACTCCGTACACTGCGTGACCTCCAAGTGACCAC
Source organism: Geranium brycei (assembly GCA_036897365.1). Taxonomy (NCBI): domain Eukaryota; kingdom Viridiplantae; phylum Streptophyta; class Magnoliopsida; order Geraniales; family Geraniaceae; genus Geranium; species Geranium brycei. The sequence goes on from JAYMTP010002593.1 coordinate 13,770, forward strand.
CCCGAGTCACAGCCTCACCGAACCCACGCGCCACAGCAAAATCCGACGTGGCATCCCCGACACGCGGCGACCAGAGATACACGGCCGCGTGTCCACCGGTGAGCTGGCACGACACGCGTCGCACCCGTGGGCGGTGTGGTCGCTTCGCTAACCAGTAGCAACCAGCGGTTCCTCTGAGCCCTGACCTCTCTCTCTCTCTCTCTATCTATCGCTCTCTCTCTCTCTAGAGCCCTATGGTGAATCTACAGCGACGCTCCTCCTCGCCGGCGGCGGATCGGATGGTGAAGATCGAGATGGAGGCGGCGGAGGCGCTGGCGGATCTGGCGGCGGGAGCGGCGGAGACCGGCGCCGGAAAATGGGGCGGAAAAGGAAAAAGGGCGGTGAAGCGAGTCAAGGGCGAGTCGCCGCAGCCGCTCGACTCGGTGGTGGGTCGCTCCGCCGAGGTTTGTCTGCTTGGCGGCTCACTGTTGTTGCGGTGGAGATTCGATGATTCATCTCCCGCCGCCTGATTTGATTATTATCGTATTGTTGAGCTTGTTCTTGACCTTCTGGTCATTTATCAGTAAATTTATCACTAAGTTTGCTTATTTTAAGACATTTTGAAACTTCAATTTGTTATTGTAAGAAATTATATCCTTTCCTATCTACCCATAAAACACTCTCCACAATTTTTGATTGTTTCGTGGAGTGTGAAGATGATGCCCAAAAGTGCCTAAATCTTTCAAATTTTACTAGTTCATTAGTAAGTTATTTAAAAGGGTAATCATGATTTTGGTTAATTTCCTTCAAAATGCACAAAAGATAGGTTTTTTTTGAAGTTAGCTTTCACTTTGACAATGGTCATCAATTGGGGGATTTGGAAGAAGTGCAAAAATCTCTAAACCCCTTTCTAGTTTCAGCTTCTTTCCCTGAATTGGGGGATTTGGAAGAAGTGAAAAAATGTCTAAACCCCTTTTTAGTTTCAGCTTTACTTTTCTTTCCCTGAACTTTAAACAATATTGTCAATATATATAATCATTATGTAGATGAAGAAGATGCCGTTTTAGAAGAAAATCCGAATTTGGGATGATAATGACATGAATAATCTTTGGAACAGTGATTGGATGTTGTGTTGCGCTGTCTTGTTGTGTAAGCCTAGAAATGTTTTTTGTTGTCTGTGGCAGGATCGACCAGCGGTGTACCCGAATCAACTTGATGACTCAAGGAGAAGTGAAACAGAACAGGCAACAAATTTTGAGCAAAAAGGTCATTTGCGAAGACCGTGCTCCACCAGCCATTCGTCATTTGGGGGTGGCAGGTCTAGGCAGAATTTGACTGAGGTATTAACAACCCTTGAGTTGTTCCCGTGCAGTGTTGGTGTAGTATTTGGCATTATATTCAACTGAGTTTTTCTGGTCAGGCTGAGAGGGAAGCGCGAAAAATACGTAGGATATTAGCAAATAGAGAGTCAGCAAGGCAAACGATTCGCCGCAGGCAGGTAATATTTGACAGTCAATTTTCTGATGTCTCCTTGTTTTTAATTAGTGAGCATATACTGTCTCTGACCTTTCACTGTAAGCGAATGCATGTAAAATAATAAGATTCGGTAGATTTAAAACTTAAAAGGTTTGCATCGATCCTGAATGTGCTTATCTTAGGAAGTTTGTTAGCGGCCTGTAGTTGATTATTTAATTTATTTGTTTTATGTTTTCGTAATATGTAATGAACAGTTCAAAATACACAATGCACTTGAATTGGAAATAAGATAGAAACACATACGATAAGGTCATTGGCATTTTCTTATTTTCTCACATCATTAAATTTATCTATTTGAGCACGGAACTAAGAAAAATTAGAGGACTTCTAGATAGTGCTCTATGCTTACTTTATAAAGCAATTTGCAGAACTATAGATAACTGTTCAACTTGGTAAATTTCTATGGAGTCTGATAACATTATTTTACCTCTATTGCTATACCTATATTCATTTCTGATGTGTTTCCTTTTGTTTTTATCCTCCCAAAGATTATGACTTGAGTCAAACAAACTGATTTCAACAATTTGTAATTGAGTTATCGTCTTTTACTTTACTTCAGGCTCTTTGTGAGGAGTTAGCCAAAAAAGCAGCCGATTTGTCGGAGGAGAACGAAAAATTAAAGAGGGTAGGTTCTTGTTCAATCATCTTCAAATTCCATTTCTATTTATAAGGATGAGTCACATGGCTTGGTAGCAATATGAAAATTATTGTTTAATCTCGTTTGATTAATACAACATAATTTTGAGTTCATTAATACAACATAATTTTGAGCTTATGAACATCAGAATTACTTATTCGTTTGATGTTTCTGCCGAGAAGGAAAAGGAGTTGGCCTTAAAGGAATATCAATCTTTGGAGACTACAAATAGGAACCTAAAAGTGCAGGTAAGGTACGATTCATGTTGGAGCGATAACCTCACATAACATTCACACGTTTGAATAATTTCTTTATTTTACAGGTAGCCGAGGCAACAAAGGCTGAAGTAGAGGCGGTAGAGGGAAACCGAGGCAAGGCCATGTCCGGCCAGGGTGATAAACCTACTTCGCCTAAAAACTGCCCGTTGTTTTTGTATGACCGCCCACCGTTGACCCCATTGTTTTGGCCCGCCATGGTTCAATCATCAAACCCTTTCCCGTCACAACATGAGCCTCAAAATCAAAACCCGCCTATTCTACCACCAAATGTTCCCGTGGCTACTACTACTACTACTAAGTATGAAGGCTCTAACAAACAAGAAAACCATGTAAATATGAGCGGGCCGATAACTCCCATATATCTACTGCCGTGCCCTTGGTTCTTTCCCATACCCGACCACGGCCAAGGACTCCCTCAACCCTTCTTTTGTGCGAACAATAAACAAGAAGAGAATTCTGTTAGTAACCGAGGCAGCGCATGTACTTCTTCAAAGAATGTTGCAAATTTAGAACTAAATAATAAGGCAGAAGATTCTGGCTCGATGGAAGCTAGACCGGTAAATGATCTTAACGAGCCTATGGTCGGGTTTTCTCAGAATGGAGGCGATTCTAGTAAGAAGGCTCGTAGCGAACATACGTTCCTTTCACTTGCACCTGCTTCTTTTAGCTCGGTTCAACCTACCATTACTAATAACAATGCAGAGTCGGAAGCTATTTCTTCAACTGCTAGTCGAAACTTGTCGCCTTTGCCAGAACAGAAACAGGAACAGGACGCTCATCTTAATCTGAAATCAATGGAAGCATTTGCTGCAGCAGAAGCAAGAAGGAGGAGGAAGGAACTCACAAAGCTAAAGAGCATCCACATTCGTCATAATAGCCGAATGCATGGTTGAGATTCTTGCTAACAACTATTTATCCATCAAAGACTAAGTGCTCCAAATGCACAATTTCTTGAGTAGGTTTATGAGACAGTTCAAGAGATGAACCTTATTACTTTTACTCACAAAGTGATCCACTTTGCTTGTTTCGATTTCAAGAAAAGAACATCGAAAAGTAGAGTTGAGAGAAGAATAGAAATATAGCTTATGTTTTTGTACCTGTGTTGGCTTTGCAACAAATTTTGATTGCAAAGTATGGGAATCAAGATTTTGGTTACCTTCGCCTCTGGTTCTGAGTTCTGACTTCTGGTTATCGGTATTCATGGTAATACAATATGCTCTTCATCTTTCTTCCCGGGATTTTGTCATTTTGATTCATATGTTGAACTCGTGTTGTTCTTGAGGATTATGATATTATGCCAAGGAAAAGAGAAACATCTTATTCTATTTGCAGGAATTGTGGTCTGTTTACATTGTTTTCTGCAGGTTGGGAAAATTCATGCAAATGGAGCAAGTTTCCGAAGCAAGTTACTGCTACTACAAGCAAAGGCTAAAAAACCCAGACAGCTAATGACGAGAAATCTGCCTATAAACGACGATTGGGCTCCTGACGACAATCTTTGGGTCATCCAGGTTCTTCCACACCAGAGCAGCCGACACCACTGGGCTATCCCCTTTCCGGAACGCATTGCCTTTCACTATCACCTTGAAGCTCCGCCTCTGATGCCCGTGATCAAACTTCAGAGTGTTTGGAGCAACCAAAATGGTAAGACCCTTTAACGAGTTCACAGTAGCCTTGAACTTTGCCTTTCCTGTTCCTTCATAGGTAACAGTTCTGTAGAAAACCGCATTAATGGGGGATTTTGATTTCCCGACATTAACGTGCATGGAAGGGTAGTTCAGGCCATCGACGCCCAACGCGTGTTTGTAGCTGGAGCAGTCGTGCTTCGCCTTCCCGCCCAAGAGGCGACCTATGGTGGTGCTGTTGTACCCTTCCTTGCATAGGAAGCGAATGTAGGAGCTCATTCTGAGGTCGTAGACGAGTCCTGGGTGCAGGGCCGCGGTCGGGTTCAGCTGGCCCGCTCCCGTGCCCAGCTCTCCGCCCTTTTCCTTGACTCTCATGGGCGTTGCTGAACACAATGGAAACCCGAAATCTAGTTAGAGAACGGGGAAAATTGCAAAAAGGTGTCCTGTTACATGACAATTTTGCAAAAGGGTGCTGTTCTGTTTGCAATTTTTTTTTGCAAAATGTGTATATTTGAATAAAAATGACGAAAATAACCCTGTAAACAAAAGAATATATATATTAGAAGTTTTTCTGTTTTTATCTTTGAACTACAATTTGTATGATCAAAATTTGTAATTATGCTATTTTTAAGTTTGAAATTGTTTTTTTAAAATTATGTGATAAAAGTCTTAATTCTTAATTTTAGGGGTAATTTCATCATTTTTATAAAAAATACACATTTTGCAGAACGAACCTTTTTGCAATTTTCTCTAGAGGATGTTATGGAACTGAAAAGAATCTGTTTCTTTTTCGATTGGAAAACGAACCTGTAGTCATGAGAGCTGATTTTATTGCCGAAGCCGACCAATCGGGGTGGAAGGACTTGACGTAGGCTGCAGCTGCTGTGACGTGCGGGCACGCCATAGACGTTCCCGACATTATGTTGAATGCTGAGAACCGCCTGTCGTTGGCGTATCCTGTTATGCTGATCAGTTTTGTGTAAGCCGCTAGTATGTTGAGCCCTGGTGCTGCAATATCAGGCTTTTGTGTCCAATGAAGAACAATATCAGTAACAAAACCAGAACCAGAGTAGGGATGGCACTGAGTCTGGTTCGGGGCGGATTTGGCGATCCCGTCCCGTTTCTAACGGAGGTGGGGATTCTTCGACGGGGAATGTCCCCGGTCCTAACCCAATATATATTAATAAATTTTGTATTAAAAGTATTATTTTAATAGAAGATACATATTTAGAAATATTATTTTATATTATATATTAAAAGTATTATTTTAATAGAAAATATGCATTTGAAATATATTATTTTTAAATATCGGCTTGGGCAGGGCGGAAATACCTCTCCCAGTCCTTGCACGAATTTGGGGATTCCCCATTTTGCCCCGTCTCGAACGGGCGGGGCATCGGGTTCTTGTTG
>JAYMTP010002594.1:0-19222 GCA_036897365.1 Geranium brycei
TATATATATATTTTTTTTTTCTTTTCTATTCCGATCTCATTATAAACATATATACATACTGAAGAAATGAATCGAAGATGAATGAGACCGCCGAGAAGGAAATTAGCGTTTATAGACTAAAAAATTAACATTAAGGTTGTGCCGAGTATAGAGAAAAGAACAAAATTGAGTAATATCCATCCAAATGTAAATTAGATAATTAAAAGAACACAAATAATAATTAGATGTAATTAATTGCAAATCGTTCCCGAGGGGACACCGCAATGGTCTGAGCCTTACACTATTAATTAGTGGAGAAGTTTGAGTTTTGAACCCGTTATGTACAGGGTGAGAAAGGATTAAATGGTAGATTTAGGAATATGATGTAATTGTAATTCAAAAAAAAGTTAATTGCAAATCAGACATACTAATTGTGTAGTTGCCCAACTATTCCAAAAGTTATATCCTTAATTGTTGAACTTGAATCTAGATGTTCTTTTGCATTTTTATTTTATCATCTACAAATTTAAGTTCTAACATAAATTTTGAACGCGGGTGAAATATTATACTCACCGAAACTTAAATTATGATCAAATAATCTTTTATCTCACACGACTGCAATATTCATAGTGATTTATTTAAGAAATTAAAATACAGTGTATATGTATGCAACTGTTCATTTTGGTCTGACTTTGGAGAGTGAGAAGACTCTTGAAGAGCCTTTTATTTCAAAAGTCAAAACTGAGACCACACTACACTACACACTTCACCATCGTTACTTAATTTCTACACATGTCCACTAGTTTGATTGAAACTCTATTCTAGTCAACTTGTATAGAGTTCATATACATACTAGTTGTATCAAAAGGATTTGGTCAATTTGATTTTTCTATTCTCAATAATCGTGTAAATATCAACGTTAAACATTGAAGTTTGAGTGCGAGCAAGAGACCTAAGTTTTGATGATAAAAAATAAATAAATACTACAAATATTAATTTTCAAATTTTTTAAACGACCCAATTTTAAAATGAAGCTAAAATATAAGATTAGATTTAAGAAGTCAAATTAATTGAATCAGAGTTTATCAGTGATGATCGAAGATATTAATTAAAAGTACATCCAACTATCTAATTATAAAAAGTCATCTGTTGGCCTTTACAAAAAATAGTATGAACCTATAATACTAGTTGACAACAAATGAAGTTGAAAACTAGCTGCTACTTCAAATTAAACAGTTCTTACATTGACCATTGAATCTCTTACAAGACTTAATGTTACATATTTTCTCTGACTTTGCAAATTCAAATATTCATGCCACTACATAAGTTTGCAAATTTGCAATAACACAAAAACTCACTTTCACACGCAAAGAAGTTGACCGAATATCGAATAGCACTTGCACGACTCACTGACTTAATTTTTTTTTGTTATATTGTGAATAACATTAAAATTTGGATGAGACGTGCTAAATTAAATTATATCAGTTTAGGATGAGACCGGCAAATCGGCAATGAGTGAGAATGAGGTGAGTTATGTGTTAGAACCTGTATGTTGATATTGGCAAGAACGGGTGTAATGAAAAACTGGAATAAGAACCGCGCCGTGGTATGGTGACCACTGATTTGAAAGCAATTTGTTCGGTATGATCGTGGTGGCGATCGATTGTCGGTTGCCTCTGATGTTAACACGGTTGTCCCCAGGGCCGTCTCGTCCATAACGCAAGTGAGACAATTGCTTTAGGCCCACCGAAAAAATATGATAAAAAATGCCCCAAATTTAAATATTTTAGGTCCATTTTATAAGTTAATGTCCCAAATAATACTATTAATCATTTTTGCTTTAATCCTCAACAACCATTGAGTCGGCCCTGGTTGTCCCTTTGGTGCGTGTCTACCCACACAACAGAGTCTGAAACTAGGAAGAAGAAATCTAAGAGGGAGAGAAAACGCAAGGAACTCGGGATGACTATGATTGGACGAATAATGAACCGTGTCAGATCGTACAATCGAGAGTCACCGAATGAGAATCATAGTGTCATGTATGAGAGTTCGAGTTTTTAGTCAAAAGACATGGCCAATTCTTCGTAAAACTCATGCTTGCTCCCACCGCAGGTGCTCTATCAAAGACGACATTTAACCACTTAAAACTCAACATTATGTGTCCTCCAATCATGTCTCGATCTTTACCTCCGCAGTTTGTACATTTTTTTTGATATTAGCCGACTTAAAGTTTGAGAGAGGTGTCGGACTAAATAAATAAATTTCTCATTAAGTTTTATTGTTCTTATCTAATTCAAGTATATCATGTATTAGTTGTTTATTATTATTATTGTTTCTTACTTAAGTTACTTTTAATCTTTTGTATAAATGATTCTATGTTATTTTATTAAAAGTTAATACTAATTCATAGCTAAAACGTGTCATATGTATAGGTATTTAGGATCACATTCAGGTACAAACCGTCCAAACGTCTAAACCTTCTGAATGTTGGGGTAAGTGGGTATAATGTTAGGCCAAATGGATAAAATATTACGGACTCGGTGGTGATACTTCTCTGTCACGTGTCCCACGATGAGACAATGTACGCGCAGATCTTCAGCGATCCAACAACTGGGTGTGGTTTGGACACTCCATCCCATTTGTATTAAAGTGCACCCTATGAATTAATTATTACAAGAACGGAACAAATATTGTGGATGGTACATATTAAAATGTTTGTCGTCAACAAAACTAATGAAATCCAATTAAAAACATTACTATAACATACATGTGGAGAATTACTCATAAATAAACTTAAAAATCATATTTAATTAGAAATACATATATATACATGCTCATCACTAATATAATATGTAATGAGAAAAATTCAATAATTCTGCTCCACAACAAGTTTCTAATGACTCTAAACATATATTGAATCAAAGCAAATAGCAAAAACGGTATGGAGTGTGGCCGTTTTGTATGACCATAAACACCAACCACATTTTTAAATATAGTGATAAAATCCAATAACGAGCAAGAACTGTAGTGAGTGAAATGGTAATGAGTGAATCTTCCTATCTAAAATGGGTCATTAAACAAAGACAAAAGCTTGGGTTGAATCATAGATTCCTTCGATAATTAATTAATTAATTAACATTTTGTAATTGATCACGTGTGTTATATATTGTAGGGCGGCTATAGAAATTTGAGAGTAACAACCAACACAGAAACTTCTGCAATAAATAAAAAAAACAAATGGTGGGTGATGGATTATTCAATATCCAACAGAAAACACCACTAATAATAAGTTAATAACAGTCACCGATTATTATATAATGGGTCACCACTCACGTCAAAACAGAGAACCCAATATAAATGATTAATTATAGTTTAGCCTTACTAAAATGACTTCATTTACACTTTATCACAGTTAAAATAAAACTTTCACTTTATCTAAGCTAAAATGGTTTTTTTACACTTTGCCCCATTTTTGTATGTTTTGACGTTAAATATAGGTCACGTGGCATCATGTGGGAAATATATTTTGTTAAATGACACGAATCCCCTCATGACATTTTGTCATTTAAGAAAATATATTTCCCACGTGATGCCACACGTAACCTATATTTAACGTCAAAACATACGAAAATGGGGTAAAGTGTAAAAAAAATCATTTTAGCTTGGGCAAAGTGTAAAAAAACCCATTTTAACTTGGTTTAAGTGTAAAAGTTTTATTTTAGCTGTAGTAAAGCGTAAATGAGATTATTTTAACAGAGGTAAACTGTAATTGACCCAACATAAACACACATCAATTATTGATTTTGAATATGGAAACAATATTAGTTATAACACCATTACTTTAGTTTCTAATAATTCAATAAAACTACGTGTATATTTGCTTGGGAAAAGCTCACATATATTTCCTTAAGCATAACTGATTCTCACTTAACTCTCTTTAATTATAAACATGATTTTTAGTCCCTCCTAAGTTGTCAGAAATTTTAAGTTACCTTCATCATCCGTTAACTTTTTTTGCAAATTTTGTGTTTTTTAAATGACGAAAATACCCTTATATTATAAAATTAAATCAAAAATTATTTTGAACTTCTTCTTTCTATTTTTTTAAAAAATAAAGTAAATATTTTATCATTTTTATTTATTATTTTTTTAAAAAAATATAAAAGTAAAAATCAATGTCTCAAAATCGGTTTTAAATACTAACATAATTTTTCATTCTTTATTTTATACAAAAAAAAGGAAAAAAAAAGTTCAAAATAATTTTTATTTATTTAAAATTTTATAATATAAGGTCCTTTTCGTCATTTCGCACAAAGTTAACATAATTGTTTTTTAAATTTAACGGAGAGGGGTTATGTGAAACCGTTTAAAAACTAAGGAGGCCTAGAAAATGAGTTTATAGTTAAGAGTAGTCAAGTGAGAATCAGCTATAGTCAGGGGAGGTAAGTGAGTTTTTCCATATTTTCTATCCATAATATATTTCAAATTTATAAATTTCATTATTAATTTGTATCTCAATTCAAATTACATGTCACACTTTTTGAGTATCAATTCCTTCATATTTGTTAGAACCTTTTCTTCACTTTTGAAATTATGGAATCTAATTGTTAGAATGATTGCAATTAGGTTTGAATCAATAAATATAAATTGATACAAAAATAACTTCTAGTTTCAAAATCATAGATCAAAATTTGTTCAAGAGGCGCAGTACAGTAATTTTGTCGTATTACATGTTTTACTTATTTATGTTACTTCAACAAAAAACAAGTTGTAAAAAGTGGAGTTTGATATTTTTTTTATGAGTATTAACTCGAGAGTGTAAGATTAAATTCAATTAATTTTGTGATTAATTTAATCTCATAAATGTGACCCATTTAAATGTATATTCATTTGATGAAAAGATACATTGATTGATGAAAATGTGTGATTATACAATGATGGATTGTATGAATAAGAGATTCATTTAAGAGATTTATGTCCTCTCATCCACCTATATGCAAAACTTCCATCAAAGAAGTTAGAGAAAGTAATTTGCAGAGGCTGGGAGAGAGAAATCAATTCTCTATTGCATGTATTCTCAAGATCTTTAATATGATTCTTTTATGAATATTTGAAAATCAATATGTGAAAATCATTTATTCTAAAGATCCTTAAATTTATGTTCAAATTCATTATAGTTTATTTACGTAATTTAAGAATTCAACTTACAAAGAGTTGCTAATGGGAGAGGCCTATTCTGAAAAAAATTTCAAATAATCGACATATCATTAATATATGAGAAACAAATCAAAAGAACGAGGAAATTCCTCATATTGATTAGGTATGTTCATTGTTTTCAAACCGGACCGAACCGATTTTTACAATTTCGAAATTTGAAGAACCATATCCGCAACTAAAGGTATTTGACGAGTTGGTTATACCTGCCCATGACCTCAAATGGTTCTTTTATTTTATGTGGACCAAACTAGTTGATTATTGGTTTTTATTTTGGGTCAATTTATGGACCAAATTAGGGTCATATAAGTTATTTTTGTATTCATTACACAATTTTTTTTTTCTGCAAAATTATATAACTCAATCAAAACTATATAAGAACTAGATTCGAACCCCAACTAAATGTAACTATTACAGTTATAACCATAACCATACCATTATTTATAGTTCTCAAAAGTTCACATATAGTTCGACTCAGTTCTTGGGTTGGAACTGGACCCCGAGCCAAAATGAACACACCTAATATTCATTATTCTTTGTTTTCCCTCTTTTCTTCTTTAATTTCATAATAGAAGTGAATAGAGAGACATTAAGAGATTTGTGCTTTGATTTCTTTTATGAACTAAGAGACTACTATTAATGAAGGCAGGTGCTTGATTTTAATGAAGGTGTGTCCATGCAATGAGTAAATTCTGTTTAAGTCAAAGCATTGCATGACATGTGTTGACTCAAACTGGTCAAATTCTTATCAATTAATTAATGGTTCTTAATTTTAAGAATTGAATCTAAACCAAAACCAAGTAATTTTCTTGAATTCATAACCAAAATCAAACATTTATCCACAGTTCTTGATTTCTTGATTCTAGGTCCTAAATGCTCACCCCAGTATCTCGAGAAGTGGAAAAAATATGTTTCACCATGATAGAGGAGAACCGAGAGTTCCTGCTCGATAGGTCCCACTCTCGAGAGTTACAAACAGAGAGACTCATATTCTATAGCAAATCTCCATCACCATTTAGCCAAAAGGGCTTGATCTAACATTGTGTACCTTGATAATCATTGATTGAGGTGTTCAGGAATGAGATTAACAATTTCTGTGTCTCAAAATTTATTTAAAATGGCCTTACCAAAACCTTATGCAAACACAGTCTTATTTTCTTGAAAAGAAAATGTGTAAATATAATTTTCCAGAGGAAAGAATTGACATAATACAAAATGTGCGTATTGGCTACTACATTGAGTGGTGTATACAGAGAGCTGTGCATTACTGCTACAAGAAACACAAGTATGGGGAAGAAATGGGAAGAAAGGAGGAAATCTTTGTAATCCCCTCCCCTCTCGTGATGGAATAGGGACCTATCGAAATCATCAACACTAATATTGTACACACATTGTTACCGCTGCCCACAACACAGAATCCTCAAAGAGGAGTTTTGGTGGCAGAACTTCGACTTCCAGAACTCGATCACAGTATGGAACACGAGCAGACAACTTTCTTGGGTGAATCATGGATCTTCTTTTCTGTTCAAAGAACATAGGTTTCAGTGATAAACTCGAGCAATTTCGTGTTCGAACTTGACGGAATCAAAGGTAACGAGAATTGATTCAGCAATATCTTAAATGGGAGCTTGTGTACTATGAGAATCACAGAGCTTTATGACCAACCTACTCTGATTGAACAATGTGTATTTTCACCAAAGGCTGTCTATCACACAATTTATAGATAAAGAAGAGGCTTAGAGCTGTAGGTTTAACCAAGAAATGTTGTTTTTGCTACTCCCTCCATCCCAAAATAAGTGTATTGTTTTCAAAGATTAAGGATTCAACTGTGAGTGATTGACTTTCTACTCTTTATTCCATGTCCCCGGCTCCCCGCTACTCAAGTTGTTATAACTATTTATAAAGGATATTATTGGTAATCCGTGACTAACTAATTATCTAAAACAGAAATAAGTCACTTGTTTGTTTTTTTTAACCTGGGAAGGCTATATAGCAACATCAAGATACTGAATTACATTGACCTCAATATTTAGGTAAAGGAACTTGTTAAATATGAACCGAATATTTAGTGCAAAACATATCAGTAGGATGCATGTTATTGCTGATAAAAAGAGATTCATGCTATTATTAGGTTCTTAGAGCATATCATTGTATGCATGCTAGACAATAAAGCACTTAAAACCTACCAAAGCTATAATTCATTAATCAACCAGATACGAAACCTCCAGTTTTCAGTATAGATTCAAGATTAAGATAGAAGTTACCTGTTTCAGTCTTTGCTAGAGACGGCTGTACCACAACATGCATTACGATGACACTGCCAGCAGTCTCACCAAATGGTACTCTACACTGACCAACGGCCTTGTTATTTTCCAGAATCTTACCGGAACTAATTAGTTTGATCTCAGTAGCTGCCTTGGGTGTAACTGTTTTGCCTATTAAGAAACACAGTAACCACGGGATTAAATGAGAATAACAACAAAAGCAAACAGGAAATAATAATTTGAAAAATGACGAAGAAAATGCATCATCTAGATGCTCGATATTTCCTATTAACCGTTCACGAATCCTGATTCACACTCACATGCCCTTTTGGTGCTTTGCTACCAAATGAACTCTGGATTGAAACTTATCAATTAAATTTCATAGCAAAAAGCAAGATACTTTCCTTTAAGCTCACATACTAGACCCTTTTGCCACTCTTAGAATATTACCACAATCAAAATCCCAACGAATCACCAGTTCCACAAATTCGCTATTCCAACATAACCACTCGATAAATTGGATCATACACACCATATTTGAATACATATCCTTCATGAGCTAAAACCCAAAACCCAATTGAACTAACAAAACAAAACAAACAAGAAATAGCAAGAAACCCAAAATCAAGAAATGGGTGGTGACCAACCATACCTTTAGGCCAATCGGAGACAATTCTCTGCTTGAGCACATCCATGGTCGACGAAGCCGAGTACTGGAACGGTCCCAGATCAGACCCATCATACAATCTGAACTTGATATCAACCAAATCCTCCTCAGGCATCTCAGTTCACTCTCGCACTCTTCCCAATCCTCTCAAGCTACAATTTCCAGGCAATTAACTGGCAAAACACAAAAATCGATTTTTTATCAGACTAGTAACTCAAAAAAAACCCACAAAAATTGATCATCAGCTCGAACGATTCACAAACATAAAAAATATCAATATAATTATAGAAAAAAATACCAGGAACCAGCGATCCGCAGAAATCAGTGGAGTTTTTGGAAGAGATTGGTGTTTTGTTGTTGGTGAACTGAAGACGGCAAAAAGGTGCCTCTTGCTCTATGACAAAGCCAACCTTTTTTTTAATATTATTAATTTCCATTTGGTGAGTAACGAACGACGCCGTATTGGTGGTTGGCCTGGGCTTGTGAAACGACGCCGTTTCAATCTTCGTTCCAGTTCGTTTCAATCTACTACAGTCTCCGTCTCAATTCCATGGCAGAAATTGACGAGAACGAGAGAGCTGAAGAAGAAGAGTCGGAGATGGAGATCGTGCGGAAATCGCCGGAGACCATTTCTCATGTGAGTGATCTATTCTGGGTTTTGCTCAATTTTGATTTTTTTTGTGAAATCCCTAAATTTTTAGGATGCAAAACCCTAGCTGTTCGATTTTGTGCGTGTTTCGTTGTTGTTAGTTAGGTGGAAAGTTTATGATTGATGTGTTTTATCTAGAGTTTGAATGATGAAATTGCGATTAGAATGTGATTGCTTGATTGTTCTTTGATCCTGTGAGTGATGAAATGATTGTAATTGCACTCATACGAGTATATATATATATATTGTGTCTTATAAAATTAGATTAGTGTCCTCAAGTGGTAATAGAATATTATTTCTTTGATATTCTTTCATGGGGTAAGATATTACAGTTGGCTAGTTGAGTGTTCTAGGCATGGAATTCCTGTACAGTTGACTAGTTGAGTGTTGCATGTTGCTCTTATTCATAAGAGAGTGGATGTGCTGACTATTTGTGAGCTAACATTTGTTATAGTGGGTCTGTGATTATTGATTAATGGTGCTGTGTGTTGCTTTGTATGTAGTGATAGTACTAGGCAACTCACAAAACCACTAAGCGCAAAGGTGGCTTTCGTTAGGTGAATAAGTATATTACTGAGTGAAGTTGGTACTGGAAAATGACTTGGATAATGTAAGCCTTCATAACTTGCAAGTATCAATGATTGATCGGGAGTATTTTATGAGGATTGAAGAATTATGGAAGTGTGAGATTGCAGGATTTAAAGGGAAGTTAATTTTGACGGCTGATCTTCTAGTTTTGGCGGGAAAAAAACTGTGTGGTGTCTTCAGCTCTAACATTTCTGGTTGACGATATTTTGGAAATTATTATGACTACGGTCCTTTTTTGGAAGTAATCGTTTGTAGTTGTGCTTTAGTTCTTTGTTGGCTTGTGTAGTTTGATCGGTTTATTTTTATGGGTTTCACCTTAACTGAGGGATGATAGACTCAGATATTGTGCAGGCCTCCTAATATTTTTTGTAAGCAAGTACCATAAGTATAGGCCTTCTAATGTTCCTGGGGTTGGGCTTGCTTGTTCTCCCATTATGGGCTCTGGTTTGGTGGTGGATAGAGCCCATACAGATCCAAATCAGACTATTTTCATTCAGCCCAAGCCTAAAAAGGCTATTAAGCAGGACTGCTAAGCTACTAAGGATTCTTGGAAAAAAATTGGATCGAGGCCGACTAGGTTCAGGACCTCAAAATATTTGGCTAGAGATTTGCTCGTCTTCTTTCAAATGGTGTCTCATTCCGAGATTAATTCTGTCAATCAAAATCTCCCTCAAGTCTGTGACTCCTTCATGTTGTATTTTTTTTCATAAATTTATTGTTTTTCAGTTTTCACATCTCTCTTTCATGTACTGCTATTTTATAGCTGAGTGTCTGTTGCTCCCTTTTGAGATCTCTCGCTTTTATATTAATTGTTATTTTTATGGCAAAGCTGTTCTACTTTTGCAATTCTTCGCTCAGAGGAGCCCTCTGTCCCTATCTCTTTTTCTACAGATATCTTCACATTGGGTGATATTGATTGTGTCCTGTATGCCAGAATGCTTAAAATGCTCAACTATGCTTACTAGCTTATAAACTTTGAGGAAGTTAGTTCCTATAGAGTTACGATGATTTGATAATCTTGGGTAAAGGATAACCTTGCATACTCTGTTCAGCTTTTTAACACATTTTGTCTACTTATGTGTTATGCATCGAACGCATGGCAGTTAATTGTCATTTTACTCTCTCTAAAATCACCAAGGTTGTGGGTGAATGGGCAGAGACCTCATGTAATAAGCATGTGGTCGCTGGTTCCAATGCCCATGCCGGCGGTATTGTTGATAAAACTCTATCTTAAGCTCACCTTATGGCTTTGCCAAATGTAAATCCCTAAGAAATCTTCATGAGAAATTGTTGGACTTGTTGTTTTTAAAGCTGGGCTCAATTTGCATAATGTGGAGAAATTTAAACAAATTTAACATTAGCTTTTATGTTGTTTCTGTTCTTGTAAGTCATCAAGTTTAGACTTATGCCCTTTCTGTGGTTTGAATGTGCAAACATTGTCTAAATCTCACAGAATTAGAAGGAGCTAAGCAGTCAGAAACTCAGTTCAAAAATTTAAGATTGCTGAAGGCAGTCAGAAACTCAATATATTGTCTGGTTTTATATGTCAGAAATTTATGTCATTGTATGCCCTTGAGGAGGAAGGGTCATGTACATAATTTAATAGGAGCGAGTGCATTCTGTGCACGAATTAGCTGCTGGACACATTACATGTTAGGCCGACAATGTTTGAAATCTATGACATAAGTTGAAAAAAAGTCTTTTCTTGTCTCTAGAGAGTGTACTTTTTTGCTGGTTTTTGTTTGATCTTCGGTATGTTTTTTTACATTATTAATTGATGCTTTTGTATGTGGAACACCATACCACATAATTAGATATTCATGCTTATGAATGTTGGTCTGAACTATTTTTTATATCCTCTTTGGCATGAAGAAAAATATGTCAGGTCTACTTGTGATAGCTTAAAATCATATGTTGGCTCCTTTATTTAGCCTGAAATTGAACTGTGTTGTTTGGGCAGACGATAATGGTTTAAATTCCTATTTCAGACTTGAAGTTTGTTTATCCCCTCTGTGTAGATACATGTACATTTCAACAAACAGGATATCTATCCAATAGCCAGATATGTACTTCACGTCTCTGAAGATCTTGCTGATTGCTCTCTTGTAGGATGGTGGCTGATAGAGCAATTTGACGGTCTCCAAGGTCCTTGGACAATTGCACTGATGAATCCAAAGAAAATTATTGATAATTTTAGCATTGATCGTATGTGTACTGTACCTATCCAGATTTGGCTGAAAAGGGTAAGAGTCATACTCTTGTGATTATTTTTCACTTGAAACTAGGAATGGTATTTTCACATTAGGAGCAAGTGCATTATGTACTTGTCTGAAGATATCTGCTTAGCAAAAATAGTCTAAGATCGTGGTCGAGGCATTATAATGATTCTATGGCATACATTACAGTAAAACTGGTTTGGCTTGGCTTGTTTGCTTTCTTTGTTATGGGTGTTGGTGAGTGTGTTTTTTTTTGTTTGTAAATGATACTATCTCGGCTGAGGAGAGTAATTGAAACATTGTTTTTATAAATATTATTTTATTGGAACAATTGAATCTAAGGTGTTTAGAATAAGCAGGAGCAAAACTTAATACACTGTAATTCTAAGAAGAATACATGTGTCAATTGTGGTATCCTAAAAATATTAAAAGTGACCATTTTAGGATACTCTGTATTTACTATTCAAAATTATTGAAGAGATTGAAGAGGATATTAGAAATATTATTTAGTTGGTTTAAGTGGAAAGCGTCTTCAAGAGTTATTTGAGGACATTTTTTGTAGGTTTAGCTACATCATATGACATTGAATGTTGGCCCCCAAAGAAATTGCAAAGCCATAAGATGGAGATTTGTTGTAAAACTTGGAAGAATGAGATAGAGAATAGAAGCTATAAAGGAAGGATTATCAAAAACTGCTTAAGGTGATTTGGATATGGTAGCGCGGCCTCATAGTGAAAACACAGAAACAAATCAATTAGAAGAAACTAAACGGATTCGGGTAGGCTTGGGTTAACAAAAATATATCATCACACATGACTCAACCCAACTTATTGGATATCATTAACCAGAACAGGTTAGAGGCTGAGAACACAAGTAGGATCATCAAATAATAATTGCTAATGGATTTGTGTAGCTGGCCCAAAACTATTTGGTTTGTCACATGGTAAGGCAAAAGCAAGATTCAGAGAGTTTTGGGCCTTTATGTTGTAAGAGAAAATTTTACATTGCTCAACTGTGCCAAAATGCGATATTTTGCATATCCTTGGTAATTTAGGCACAAGTTTTAGGACCTATTTTTTTTTCTCTAATTTCTCTTGTAAAACAAATCTTTTATATTCTCCTTATCTTACTCTTTATCAAAGGGCCCTAGGTTGACATTTTTCTTACTGTCTGCTGAAAGCCATAAAAAAGGTTCATTTCATTTGAATGTATACTGCAACCTTTGTTGTATCATTACATTCTATTGAAAACTAAGAAACACTGTGGAGATCAGCTCTGCTTAATTTACACCGACGTGAATGAAATTTCCGTCACTAGGGCACTTTGTCGTCAAACATAGTCTGTAAGTAGATTTTTACTCTCTCCTGGTTCGGGGTACATTCTGAATCCCAGAGACGTCATAGATGATCATAATTTGATGTAATGGATTAGCTATGCTTTTGTATTTACAGGTACAGATTGCACAAAGAAGGTTCATATCGCATTCTGTCTCGGCTACTCTGGATGGAGATTGATCATGGATGCGCGTATCACGACTGAGCGTCGTGTAGCTGATAATCATTCACTCCATTATCTATCAAACTGTGCCATATGCAAGCGATCCGCGTTAGGAGATAAAAAGAAAAAGACATACATGTTCTTTTGGCAACAAAAAGTGATACAAGATTGCCGCAAGTTGCACATCTATCTTTTGTTTATGGATCCAGCGAGTTTACGCATGATCTTCACATTACAGCAGCCGGAACTCGCATTTTGCCAAACTTTGATCTAAAAACCGAAGCAATTGCGTCATACATTGTTTTTGGACTCACACTTTATTTCTGAAATCGATGGGTCTATGGCCATTGTGGAAAGCAGGTGCAAGCAATTCACGAAAACCTCATATGTGGGTTTGGCAAGAAATCTATGGTTGTAGTAAATTTAATTTCTAAAGAAAAAGATGGGTTTGGCATGTATAATCCTTTTCGAAACCAGTCGAAATCGTAGGGCAATTGCATGAGATCATGATTGTATAGTTCGTAAGGTCAATTTTCACTCTCCTCACGATATTATATTGAATTGTCTTATTTTTTTGACAAAATATATTAAAAACGAATGAGATAGTGTTAAGAAAGGAAAGTAAAATGTCTTGTATGAATTATTAATTAATCACTAAAATGACATATTAAATATGTAGGAAATACGTTTTGATACTAAAATTTGATGAATAAATAAATATTCAACATAGAACCATAATTGAGAGTTGAAATGGGCCAATCTCAATCATATAAGTGAAAAGAGGGAAAAATTTATGTGCCCACCACAAACAAAATCAAAACCTAAACTTTGCACCTGTGCACTTATCTGGAACAAAACCTCAATGCTGTCATGACACGTGGCAATAGGAAATCCAGTACTTTCTGCCAGATGAGCAAACCCAAAATCCAATCAAGTGGGTCAACATCCAAGTTGACCAACCCAACAAAAATACAAGTACACACTATGATTGATCATTGATCAAGATAAGCAGCCAAAGACATGGATTGGCCAATGGCAATGAGCAATGTGCATGAACAAATGGAATGGTTTCTTGATCTGTTGAGCAATGTCAACATTAAAAGGTTTACAAAAGGTAGTGTAGAAGATGGGATTAGATGGGTCTTTTTGTAGAATCCAACAAGTGTACCCTTCAATTATCTTACATATGCATTACCTATAATTGTTTCTTTGCAACAAAATGGTGATTTTATTGAAGAAAAGAAGCACATACACAAATTGGTAATGACCTCATGGCTTAGTTAGTGTAGTGTAGTGATGTTCCTTCCTCCATTGGATCCTTAATTTGGGGACACAATTAACCACGTAGTTAATGGGTTTTGCATACCTTTGCAAATTGAAGGTTTATGGTCTAACTTATGTCAAAATAATGGTTTTAAATGGGTTAATTAAGCAAGATGTCGTTGGTTTAAGTTCACAAGTCCCCTTTGTCATTGCCAATTATAACTCATAAACAAATAATATCGTTTTCGATTCTATTTAAATACTTTTGTTACAATGCGTTAATATACACATGTTTATTATTGTTGGGTTTGTGGAGACTTTCCAATTTATTTAGGGAAGCCACAACTTTCCTAATTGGGTTAGAAGAGTGAATTAGGAAAGATTTCCTATTGTACAAAGTTTAGAATAGGTTTCCTAATGTGCAAAGAAATTAGAAAATTTAGGATATTTCCTATTTCCCTTTGTCTTTCACTATAAATACATGTACTTGTAACTCCATAATTATTCATGAGTTGAAAGCAATAATAAGATAGTAGTATGGCCGTGGACGCAGGCAAATTGCCAAACCACGTAAATCCTTGTGTTCTTGTGTGATTGTTCTTTATTTCTCTTGGTTACTTTTGCTAGAGAATTGTTCCATGTTGTCATATACCCCAAAAATTATGATATCGTTTTCAAGTTAGATTAATATCTGGTGTGAGATTATTTTCTATTTAACCTTGATAGATATGAATATCTTATTTCTAACAACTAGAATAATTTCTTTTAGTCCAAACACGTGTAGGAAAGAACTTGGCTACAAATGGGTAGACGAGTGCGAGCGTACGAACGCACCAAATCAGTGCGCATCTGTGTATAATAGGGATGTATTTTGCAGATGTGACACTTGATAGTTATCATTTATTCAAATAATTTTATCTACCCAATAGCTACCATAATTCAATTTTACTAAATAATTATAATAATTCAATTTATCAATCCAATAACTAACATAAATAAATTTATCAACAAAACTAACCACAATAATATGTTTTATCGATCAAATAACCAAAATAGTCAAAACGCACCCTCAAAGTCAAAGTGCTATATTAAAACAGTTAGAACCTTTGTAACAAGGGTCCTTGAGGAATTATGAAACTTGTTTTTGTATAAGGTCTTGAGTGTCTTAGTGTAAATTCTAATATGTTTATACGTGTGATTGAGGTAGTTATTGAATTAATAATTATGATAATTATTAAATTAATAATATCCATATATGCAACCAATACACGTCATTTGGATTTATACAACCTGAGCGTTATATATATTTTATATTATGAGCTTTATTTGTTAGTATAGACCTATTCTTTGCCGACGCCATTTATCATCCATATATGTATAAAACGTGCGTGCATGGGCTAAATTGAAGGCAAATTGGAACCTAATCTTGAAATCAAGATAAGATGTGTTTGGTGTTTATAAAATCTCTCTTCTCTTTTGGCACTTCCTTTTTATCCCTACCAAAGTGATTTTTTATATTCCACTTTCTGTGCTTCCAATCAATCGAACGAGAAAATCATTTCATGGATCTTATCTCCATGCATGCAGGCCCCTCCACCTCCACCTGCATACCTTCTCCTACTCAATTATTTTTCCAACCTGCAAACAAACATTCAATAATAACTTGGGATGCACTCCAGTACAAACTAGTTTAAACGTACAAATCGTCCAAATCAATCTCTCACGTTAGATCGGTATAAATCTACGCGCGCTTTGTCCCTGTGTGCGACACGTGGCCAGGAAGTTGACCCGCGATGTTTTTTTGGATCCCAAACATTCCACCATTTTGCACAAAATTTTCACCTGGTTCTAAACATTCCGCAATTTTACACAAACATTCCACCAGTTTGGACGGTATGAACACTCCTCACGGTTTATACCGGATTTCTCCTCTATACTTATATACATACATATTCTTTTTTGCTGTTTATATATAGAATTTGAAAATTTTAACATTGCTAGTTTTGATCATCCCATGTTGTCTTCATGCTGTCCACAACTATATATATATGTGTGCGTGTACACGTACCAAGTTGTTGTTGCCAAAATAATTAAATTACTGTTCCCCTTGTAACGGTACAAAAATAAATCTAGAAAATTCTCACCATAACTATATATGCATGCCCCTATCAATTATTGAATAAGATTGATGGTTGAGTTTATTTTTTGTTTTCACAAGTTGGGTCTATGATAAATATATGTTTGCCCAAGTGTTGGTTATGGGGTATGCGAAAAGAACCAGAAGATCCATAATGGTGATGCCAAATGGCACTGAACCAGCCACGGACTATGAACAATTAATCGTTCAAGAAGTGAAAATGGTTAATGATATGGATATTTTTGTAATATTCTTAAACTTAAGCGCTTTGCTTATTCGTATTAATTTAATTTAGTCTAGTTTCTTTTAGAAATGGTTTCCATCAGCCCTCTTATAGGTAAAATGGAAAAACTTGACAGAGACGGTGATATAATTCAATTACTTTCGGGTAGTAAGCACATCAGGTGTGGGAAACAGGCCAGGAACATCTGTGGGGGCATCATCTCAGACTGTCATCGAATTCTATCCGTCTTAGGCTCAGGAATATCTATTTCTTTTGCTCGTTGTTCTTGTAATTCAGTGGCTTACGAATTAGCTAAGTATACTTTAACTAGCAGTAGTTGGGATCATGGTGCGGGGTCTGTCCCACCAAACATTGTCTCAGCTGTCCGGCTTGATGCCGGGTTAGTTAATTAATAAATAAAATAAATTTTCCTTCAAAGGAAAAAAGAAAGGGTTTCCATCAACATTATTTTTTAATCTCTTCAAATTCGATTTAGTTAAAGGGTGGTGAATTTAATTGGAACAAATTATTTATATTACATATGTCTAAATTTAGTTTAGAAAATAGAAACCAAACTTTATATGCTCGGTTCACAAAAGCGAAAGAGGACTTAATTTTTTGTTTTAATTCCATCATATATCCTAAATTTACCTTTTAACCGTTCTTCACCCTGTTCATGACTGGGTTCAAAACCCAGACCTCTCCACCAATAATGTGAGTCACAAATCGTTGCAGTGTCCCAACTGAGACTCAAACTCTGGTCCGAAGACCAGAGAGCAAGTTAGTCCCTAACCACTAAGACACATTCAATTGGCAAATAATTTCTTAATCCTATACGTACCCCTACCATGTACGATAATTGGATTTTGCCTATACAAAGTTCAATGAAGATACAAAAGTAAAGTACATATTAATTCATTCTTACCAAAAAAAATTCTTTAAATTTACTACTTATGACATGAGTAAATAGTAATTACCATATCAAAACAAATATGTGAAAATGATAGCGGCGCAATTTGAGGGTCAGCTGACATCATTGATAAGACCGAAACATTAAAAATGACAAGCCATAGCAGCGACTCCGTATCTATAAATTAACTTTTGTTACAGTTACATCATTAGTGCGATCGATCATGTCGCAATAAAAAGACAGCTCGCTTTTATCATAGTTTAACAGCAAATTTAAAGGAGATGCAATTAAGCAAATCAAAGCGTGCAATAAATTGAAATTGTGTTTGTGTGTTGATTTCGTCATTAAGTCAACCTTGCATATAAATTCAAAACACTTTGTGTTTTGACCAAGATTAAGGCATATTCCATAAACAAAACGTACATATATATAATTCATGTGGTTTACAAAAAAAAATATTCGCTATCATTATGTGTTGATACAATTAAGTTTTATGAAGTTGGAGATGTTGAAATTATAGAACTTTAGAAGAAAGAGAACATAAAATGTTAAATTTAAATACATGTTCAATCATCCAAATTTCAAAGCATATTTTTAACATATATAATAATATTTAAAAGAGAAAATATCAGTATTATATTTAAGTATTAATTATTTTTACTTAATTATACATAATCTAATTGAAGATCACGACTAATTCAAGTGGTTGTGAGTCAAATTTGAAGGATTTTGAGGGCATAATGAAGGTCAAATCTACAAAAAAAATTACAAGATTTGTAAAATTTCCGTCCGATCGGCAAGTTTTTCACTGAAATTTTCTGTTTGATATGCAAGCTACTCTTCTGAAGATCACTAATAGGTTTTGGTTGTGATAAAAAGAAAAACAAGTTTGTATATGCATATTATATTAATTATATGGTTTTAAAAGTATTTTTGTCATTACCGCTTTTAATAAGCATGTGATACGCATGTGACCAAGTTCTAAACGAAATTCTAATAAATTTGACCGTGTGAATTTTAAAAATAGTTTTGATATAGAAGATTTTATACTTAAATGTATTAATGTAAAAATAAAGTATAGTAGGGTGAAATAAAATGAAATTTCTTTGTTATAAAATAATTAATTAATAAAATTATATTTTGTCCCCATACCTTATATACTAGTAACAAAAACGAATTTGATCAGTTAAACACGTTTAGAAGAGATTACATAAAATAATTAAACGTGATTTTATTGCTAGATAGTGGCGGTTGCATAGGAGAGTGGTGGGTACCACAAGTTTGGTGTTGACTCACTCATTGTGGTCAACTCGTGTTTGTGGCACCTTTTTAACAGATATTTAGAAAACTTTAACACTAATGATTGGATCATTATTGAGAGTTTATTGTCTGAACCAAAATCACGAACTAGACACGTGGAAATTTTGCTCAATGATCAGAGAAAAAGGTAGTACATATAAAAAATGTAGAACTCCACCACCTATTTATTATATTGTATGTATAATTGCTTATTGATGTGTACAATTAAAAAGAATTTTGAGAGAAGAGGCATACGAAACCTCTCAACTCCATTATTGGGTCAGAATACGATTTTTATTTTATTTTATTCTCAGAA
>JAYMTP010002595.1:0-19220 GCA_036897365.1 Geranium brycei
AGGTCGCCGTTCGCGAGCCGCTTCTCCGAGCTCGCGATCCCGGCGAGCGAGCCCGTCGTCGTCGGCGTCACGCGCCGCGTACTCGCCGGAGACCGGCTCCTCCCGGCAATAACCGGCGACGCAGCCACAACCTCCTCGTCCGATTTCTTCTTCCTACACAAAACGACGTCGCTCGATTCGTCGAAGAGCGACTCCGAAGCGTCGCGCGTCGTCGTCGGCGTCACACGCCGAGTACTCGCTGGAGATCGGCTCCTCCCGGCGATTACCGCCACCTCCTCATCCGATTTCTTCCTCAAAACGACGTCGCTTGATTCGTCGAACAGCAATTCCGAAGCGTCACGCATCATTTGGCTCGCAACCTCCCAAAATCAATCCACAATCCTCTTCACTGCATTTCAGAATCGAAACCTCCAGATCTCGTCGGAGAAGAAGACTCACTCGCCGGAGCTCAGGAGACGAAGAAGCATTAGGTTTTCAGATTATTAATATTTTTTTCTCTCGCTCTCTCTCTTTTTAAGAGCTTCGTGTTTGTGAAAAAAAATGGGTGCGAATCCACAAAACACCAACAACAAGCACACACAGGCCAGATAGAGAGGGAGGGTGAGTGGCAAAATGGTAATAACCGAAAAAAGCGTAGAGAGAGAAAGTGACGAGCCTCGGGAACGCTGCTACGGTACGACCCTCGTGAATTTAGTAGTATTTACAATTACACCGGGCAGACTTTTGTCGGGTGACATAAATGCCCTCGTGAGGCGGTCAAAATTACGAAATATTTATACCGGTTTCATCGCGACGTGACGGAATCGACCAAGCAGCTGCGCCGAGGGTATTTTTGTACGTACATTTGAACCTCGAATACGCCACTGTGATTTGGTTTAATTACGATTGTGCCACCCTACTTTTTTTTTCCTTTTTTAATGGAGCTGTGGTCCCCACAATATGCTGGTTATGGTGGCACATCCTATGTTTGACGATTTCGTCTGTACAAGTCGTTTGTTTAATTTTTGAACCGTTTCTAATTTTAAACCTAATATTTTGTCTTAATATTCTCATTGATGTGACTTGAGCAGGACATTAATTATGATTATCAAAAATTAATTGTGATTTGTGAGTTATGATTCTTTGTTTTGTTTTTCTTTAATCTTCGGTCGTCGATAAGCATAAACTAAATCAAAAAGGTATTTAATTATTGTGACACAAAAGTTCTTTTGTTTGAATTTTTTTTTTGTATTGTTGTCTATTATTTAATTGTTTATTTTGTTGTTGAAGTGATATAAATTTGTACTCTATACGTGTCAAGAAATGAATCGCGTAATTGTTTGGATGATATTTTATAATAGAAATTTGCCAACTCTGTGCATAAATTCAAGGAGATTTTAATTCCCTCATTTACAGATATTGTAATTAAAAATAAGCTATGAAATGGACGAAAAATAGCCATGAACATTAAAGATAAATTGTATTTGACTTATAATGATTCATATTTTTCTGATTTCAACCTTTATATATGTATAATTTTAATGTGTTATGTTTATATTAATACTCATCAACAAAATTATTAACGTAATATGAGACATGTTATACACTAATTTAGTAACCCTAGCTCTTATTAGATGGTGGAATTAGGGCAAATATTAAATTCAGATCTGTATTTTCAGCTACTACCAATTTAATTAGAGTTATTCCATATATTGTACAATAAGTTCCAAGTGTACCAATATCTTAGGAATTTATTGCTAACACAGTGTTACAATTTCAATCCCACAATATATAACTTTAAATAACAGTAAA
Source organism: Geranium brycei (assembly GCA_036897365.1). NCBI lineage: Eukaryota > Viridiplantae > Streptophyta > Magnoliopsida > Geraniales > Geraniaceae > Geranium > Geranium brycei. Next base: position 1,792 of record JAYMTP010002595.1, read on the forward strand.
ATATATTTACAGAAGTTAAGTTTATTGTCGGCACAACCAACAAAGAAACCAGTGGAAATTGATCTCGACAAATGATTGATAATCTTGTCTGAATCTTTTAATAAAATCCAGTGACCAAACCGATCAATTCATATAATAAATCATTGATAATCTTGTCCAAATTGAGTCTTTATCCATAATGGTAAAATACAAAAGTAAATTGCATATACTTATTTGTGATAGATAATACCCGTTTTTATTCATAACAAATTATATAACGTAAATAATACTGGCTACAGTTTTATCAATTTAGATTCAAAATTCATTTTTTGTAATCACATGTGATTTCGTGATTTTTTTTTTTTTGAAACACAGTAAATGTTAAAATTGCATATAGTATATGTATGTTCAAATTCGTCACATGACGCTAGAACGTTGTCATTTCTGCAGGGTCTATATTTTTATCGTTTGATAACATGTTTTAGAAATTTAAAATTAAAACAAGAGTAAAATGAATTCAATTGAAAAAGTTATAGTTTTGATTTTGACGATTTGAAGTAAATAATTTATAATAAAAAATTACAATGTGGTGATGCACATAAAGATAAACAAGAGTCTATAATAAAATGAGTATCAACTATTTTCTCAAAATTAATTATCATAGATATGACGACGGCGTGAGACTATATAATATATAGTCTTCAAGGAGTCTATTTATCAAATTATTGAACTAGCAAGCCGGACAAGAAAAGACTTGCCCGAAAAACATGGCAACAACACTTACGCAAATAAATGTATTTGTTGCTATTCCTCTATAAATAAATAAAAACCATAGAAAAAATAAATAATTTATTTTTGCTATTAGTTGGTTTGGTGAGAATTAATATATATTGTATTCTTTCAACCATGTTGGGCAATTTCGGCTTTTGATATATAGCCCTAATTATAATTTTAGTTCATGCACTAAATTTGTTCATCAATTATGAGGAAAAAAATCATTTATTATTTGATTGATATCTCGAACATGAACTTAACTATTGGACAAAATAATAGATGTGATCTTAATTAACTATTATACAATGATTTTAATGTCACCAAGAAAATATAAACAATTGTGCGGAGGCTACGTGTCCATTTTATCAACATTCCATTATTGCTGCATTATCAAATCATAATAAGTTTCTCCATATTTATTAATTGATTTTGTTACTTTATTTCGGATTGTATCATACGAAATTAATCAAGTTTAAGAAATTGGAGGCGTGTTCGGGTGTCCTTTTTAATTTCTCATAAATGGCATTACATGCATAATATATACAGAGAAAAACAATAATATACAAACTGAATGAAGTGTTCAAACTGTCTGAACAAGTATAACTTTTGTCTTAATGGTGAAATGTTTGTGTTTAGGTAGAACTTTTGTATTGAGGGTGAAACTTTTACGACCCGGAAAAACATCGCGGGTCATCCTTCTGGTCACGTGTCGCGCGCTGGGATAACGCCCGCAGATTTCCACTAATCCAATTCCTAAGATTCATTCAGACGATTTGTACGTATGGGCAGATTTGTATTAAAGTGTATCTCTATATATATTTAAAAATTGTACACTCGATAATTTAATTATTAAAAAAGCTGAGATTTAGTATTACAGTGAAATTGAAATTACATATTATTTATGTCATTTAATTTTAGGGTGAAATTCTACGTTTTATGTGCAGAAACCTTCACCGAAAATTTAAACATGTTTTATTTATCATATACGAGTTAATAAATGTTTAATGTTTTACGTATAAATTATTAATTTATGCATGAATTAAACAACAAATATGAACTCATTTGTTAATATTAGTTTTAAGTCAATTTTACTTTTCCCGGCATGATTCACGTAATTCATTTAATGCAATTAAACCAATGAGTTAGGTTAACCCGACACATATATCATCATTAAATAAAATGCCACATAATTTTTTTAACCGAAACACGTGTGTTTGGACACATTCAATTAAATACACATCGAACACGAATTGAATTAGATTGCACCAATTCACATGTCGTGCGTAACTGTATCTGTAGCCAAACAGTCGCTTTTACAGGTGGCCAACGGACGTCATGAGCTGGCGCCAATGTGGGTCCCGCTGCACCTCGTGTTTTGGCTGTCCGCGGAGCGCTACGCAACAAAACGTCGCCGTTTGGTCGGTCTCTTTTGATACTGAAACCGCCAACACGAGACCTCCACGTGGCTGTCAACTGCATCGAGACAACTGTCGCGATCCACGTCAGACTTGCTGACTCATCACGACAAGTTCTCTTAATTTTTTTCATTTATTTATTTGGGTGTTAAAACTATTTTACCCTCGTACAAGTACATCAACGGTGGGAGATGAATCGGACGGTCGGATACAACTCAGTATACGCATGCATAAAGAGGATTAGACGTATCTTGTATTTGTCAGAACACAAGATCCCGTTTTGCGTCACCTTGTTAATATCAAATTATCAATACCTTAAATAGAATATTAATCGTCGATTCAGCTTTAATTTCACTAACCAATGAATTATAAATTATTACTTTCCTAGAATCTCCCATATCTTGCTGGAGAAGTCAACCTAGTGGTAATATGGTCGATGTCTCTAAAAGTAAGATAAGAAAACAAACCAACTAGTAGTCATTGTTCTACCTGATCGTATAAAAACACCTCAATACGAATGGTCACTCGAACTGGATTTATTAAATAATTGGTTTTGACTCATTATAATCGAGTTAGAGTTGAATTCGAGCTTAAAATTAAACTCGTTTAATAAAATAGTTAAACCTGAGACTAACATTTTAATGTTCAGTAAACTTGCAAATTGTATTGTTTAATATTTAATTAATTATATCAATATATAATTAAAGTTTTAATAAATATTTATATTGGAATTAGACGAGACGATATCAACCTAGCTCGTTTATTATTTAATGAATTATTTATTATTTATTTACTTTGTAATGAATATTTGTATCGAAAGTTAAGTGAATTGAGCCGAGCTCGAGTTTGTCTATTTTATTTCGAGCTGAAATCGAGCTTAGTTGCATGAGTTTGTTCGAGCCCGAGCCAACTCGAGTTGAACACTTATTTTACGAGCTGAACCGAACTTTGTTAAAATAAAGTTCGGTTCCACTCGTTCACACGCCTACGTATTCCCACTCTCGTTCGCACATGATATTTTCACAAATAGATAAATACGTGATACAATATTGTAACACATAAACAATGTGAAAATAATATTTCATTATCAAATTTATCGAAAATTATTTTAACAACCATTGTATAGTTGTTATTTCTTATTCTTCTAATTAATTTTGGGCGGGGTATCACATGTGGGAAATCCCGTCGTGTGTTCGAGCGGGATATTCTGCACAATAAACTATATATAATCTATGGTACTTTACAGTGTCAACGACATATTCTTTATCTTCTTCAAATTTTACAGTCATTCATTTGTTTTTTTAGAAATTCATCCAATTGTTTTTTTTAGAAAATCATTCAATTTTTATAGCGCAAGCAGCTCTTGACTTCGGTGCTATGGTGGCAAAAGGTATGATCAAGGATCATCTAGTTCTTTTGGCGAATATCATGACATGCACATGTAATTTGGTTGCTAGAGACTTCATTTTCATATACATCCGGAATGTTACCGTGTAAAAAAACGTACTCTTAATATTCTTGGAGATGGCACAAAAAGCTTACTTGATGATGGTAGGCATGTTAAGATCATACATTGTGGGCATTCAAAAGAAGTTGACAGCTACAAATTAGCTCAAGTTCATAATCATATTAGTTTTATTCTTCCAATCATTGATGTTAAAAGAAATAAAAAATTTTTTGGTATATTAAAGTTTTAAAAACAAATTGATTATTTCATAAAAAAACAATTAGATGATGTTAAGAAAACAATTGGATGATGACGAAGAATATGAATAATTTTGCATTGTAATATATGATAGATTATTGTTATAGATTAATCTATTTTTACTCAATTAATAAAAAAAAGAGTATCGCTTAATGTCCCAAGAATGCTAGAGTCGCCCATGCGTGCAACATTTTGCCATTGCCATAAAAAAATATGAGCATCGCTTAATGTCGAGAATGATTGTCACTTCATCAGACATCATCTCACTCATAGCACTATTACTCTTAGACAACCAGACTGCTGACATCTTCATTAAGCCTCTGCTTCCGGACGATTCACTGCACTAGTTTCTAAACTCAATCTGGAGCCTCCACCTTGAGTTTGAAGGGCCGAGTTAATATATGGGTCTTGACCCACTATGTGTATCTCATGTAACCCTAATCATATGTAAACCCTAGTTCCTATACAACCTATATATACATGTATCTGTAACATTATTTATCATCGAACACAATACACCTATTCTCAATTCCAATACTTACATAATTGGTGTTGACTGGGACCTCTATATTTGTCGCACAACTCGCCCATGGTCCTTGCCAATTGAAGCTCCTCGTATTGTCCCAAAAGATACCCCCAGTTTCGTAGGAGGAGATAATGACATCATGCTAACATTTATATCATCATCCATTTTTTATTGGGTAAATTGCAAAAAGCTACTTTGAACTATTCATACTTTTGCAAAAAGTAGATATGAACTTATTATTTTTTGTGAAAAATGTACATTTGTCTAAAATGACAAAAATACTCTTAAATTTAATTTTCTTAAATAAAAATAAAAAAATATATTTTTTTCAACTCCAGCTCACTGACTTTCTCTTGACTCCGATGACATGCGATCGAATATTTTCGTAATTGAACAAAATAAAGTTCACAACATCGATAGTGTGCGAAATACGAAAAAAAAACCCAACAAACTTAAGCTGACCAAATGTATTTTTATTTTTCAAATTTAATTTAAAGTGCATCTTTGTTATTTTTTAACAAATGTACATTTTCGCAAAAAAAATGATGAGCTCCCAACAACTTTTTGCAAAAATAAAATTGGCAGTCACCATCGCTGTGGCCGAAGCTTCTCCGTGGCATTTCCACGAGCACCTTCAGTGCAATGAAGCCCAAGCCCCACAAACCCAAGCCCCGCCGCGACGACCTCGCCGCCTCTCGCCTTCCTCTCCGGCGAGACCTCCGATTCTTCCTGATTCTCAGCCTCTTCTACGTCTCTGGTCTGCTCGTGTACTTCGCTCCCTTCGCCGCCCACCCTCCTCCTCCCGGCGCCGTCTATCGGAGCCACCAGATCTTCGCGAAGCTTTGGCCGGACATTGAATCGGACAATTCGTCGGCCATTGAGGTCTCTTCTCTCTCGATCTCGCGGTTTGGTTTCATACTGTTTGTGTTTGTGTTTGATCTGTGAGTGTGTGAGAAATGGGGGATTTGATCGTTTGGAAGATGAATGATGGATAGAGAAATGGTGGTTAGGAACTTAAATACCTTTTTGTCTCTCTCTCCGAATTTTCTGATCAACCAAACGGTGGTTTTAATTTGATGTGATGTTGTGAAGTTGTTTTGCAGGATTGAGGTGGCACGATTATTAAGCAATATTCAATGGGCCTACTAGGTTTAGTTTTTTACCTAGTTGTGTAATTCACTGGAAAATTAGTTGAATTGTTCTCGTAGATTGTTTGGAAGATAAATGGTGGACATAGAAATGCTAGTTAAAAGCTTAAACCCTGTTTTCTCTCCAAATTTTCTGATCAACCAAACGTTAGTTTTAACTTTTGATTTTATGTTATTCGGTGATTTTGATTGGGGTGAGTGAGACGCTTGTACAGGGTGTTTACAGATTTGAGGTGATTCAATTGTTCGCATTGTTCTATAAAATTGCCGACTTGTTTGATTAATCCCCAATTAGTTATATAATCCGATTAATTCTTGATTCCTAGAGGCCCTATCCGCCTGAGTAGCGCCTATCATTTCTTAGAACACTGACTGTTCATAGGATGAGGAGTTTAATTTTAGAGAAAGGGTTTCAGTTTAATTGTATGGTGCTCTTCTTGTTGCAGATTTCCTCTATATGGACACACAAAAAGAGAGAGATAAGGAACATGTCTTGTTCTACTACAACTCCAATCAAGCACTTTCATATGCTTCAGGGTGAGATTAATCTCTTCTCAGCCCACTTGTCTAGCTCGTTTTATGTAGAACTATTAATTTCGGAGGTTGTGGGATAGTTTCTTCGGAGTTCTTATCGTGTAAATACATCAGGGTAGGGAAATGTGGCTTTGTCAGTAAACCCATATGCTACTCGCTCATATCCTTATGGAGTGTGATGTAACTTTTAGCTGTCCTTAACATTCTTTTCCTCCGAAATTTAGGCTCTGGACCTAGTGGTTATTTGATCGTTGAAGCTAATGGAGGTCTCAACCAGCAACGCTCAGCGGTATGTTAATTCTCTTTTTAGTGCATTCTTGCAACTATGTTTTGCAGTTTATGTATATGATCCACGTGCCTATACATATTTTGTTGTCACCATTCTACTACATTTTTTTACAGGTCTGCAATGCAGTAGCTGTAGCCGAACTTCTTAATGCAGTTTTGGTCATCCCTTGGTTTGAGTTCCATAGTGTTTGGAGGGATCCAAGGCAAGTAACTAACTATTTAACAGTCCTTAATTGAATTTCTAAAGTAAGATGACAGTCGACAGCAATTCTCATCATGAAAATCCCGGTTGTCTACTGTAATATTAATTCCTAACCAAATAATTGGAACCATATATACGTTCGACACCGCTTAATTGTAAAACCTCATTTCCACTGGCCAAAGTTTCAGTCTTTCTTCGTGACACCGCTTGATGTATCGTTAAATTAATCAGTCTATTGAAAATTAAGAGGGTGTGTTCATGTTTGTCTCCCGAATTAGCATCCTAGCATATATGTCAAGATTTGCCTGACGAATAAATTGAAGGGGAAATGGATGCGTACTGTGGACTTACTGTATCTGAGTTTCTAATGCATTGTATGGATTATTTCACTACTAAACGTTGAATATATCGTTTGTTTTACAGTGGGTTCAGCGATATATTTGATGTGGATCATTTTATATCGATTCTTGGGAATCATGTCAAAGTAATTAAAGAGCTACCAGATGAATTGATGGAAACTTATGGTAACAACATTACTAATATACCTAGGTTACGTGTCCAAGCTTGGTCTCATGTCGATTATTACGTGACAGAAGTTTATCCACTCTTACTGAAGAAAGGGTAGTCCCTGAACCACTGTATCTCTACTTTTTTTGAAGTCATCTCTTCTATTTGTTCTATGGAAAGGAAAACATTGAAACTATTCTCACTGATAATCGGTGAAGCCAATATCCTTGGACTGTAATCATCGAATATCTACCAAGGAGCTGTCTTGATTCAGCCATGTAAATATGAAGTTACACTGTGTTTCATTTATTACTTGTTGAATACAGGGTTCTTCTGCTTGCCCCCTTTGCAAATAGATTGTCTATGAATGCCCCCCGTCAAGTTCAACTCCTAAGATGCTTTGCAAACTACAGAGCATTAAGGTTCTCTTCCCCTATCTCAACCCTTGCCAATAAACTAGTTGACCGAATGATTGAGAAGAGTTCTAGGAATGGTGGAAAATATGTTTCTGTCCACCTCCGTTTTGAGGAGGTACCAAATGGACAATCTCTAAAAATATTGGGCGTTTGAGTAGATTTAAGCTTTCTGTAATTAGTTTAACGTTTCTTTTCAACTTGTAGGACATGGTGGCCTTCTCATGCTGTGTGTATGATGGAGGTAATGACGAAAAGTCTACAATGGGTATAATTCGACAAAATGTGTGGAAAAAGTTCAGAAAAAAAGATCGTGTAGTTAACCCTGGCCTCAACCGTCTGAGAGGAAATTGCCCCTTAAGCCCTCTAGAGGTACCTTGCCTGTCTACCTCTGTTTATGCATGTTGAGCCCGTACACTTCCAACATTTAGCTTTTGTAATTTATTTATCTTTCTGGCATCGGATCTATATTTATACCAAATGCTAACACTGTACCACATCTTTTCTATTCCTACCATCCTATTGTTTTCCAGGTAACAGTACCCAAAGAGTAGTTTTGCATAGCCATAGGTTAAATGGAGTTTTACATTGGGACACAGTTATCTTTGTTTATGGTCAATTTCAGTTCTGTGTTAATTCTTATGATTTATTGCAGTATAACATATTGAAGCAAATGGTAACTACTTTTCCGGCATAATCTTTTTCCTGTCAGCATAGGTTGGGATGATGTTGCGTGGCATGGGATTTGATGAAAACACTTCAATTTATCTGGCCTCAGGTGAAATATACCAGGCACATAAGTACTTAGCTCCATTATTAAAGATGTTTCCCCTTCTGCATAGCAAGGAGTCTCTTGCTACCCCTAATGAGCTCGCTCCTTTTGAGGTAACGTCTTTTCCTTCTCGTGCTTGTGTAATTCCTGCATATTCAGCGATGTCTTAATATTTATTCAGTTAGAGCTTTAATATGCTTAGTAGCCTCAGTTCCTTACTTGTGGGTCATGTTCTTCACCAATATCTCCAAAATAAGGTTAACACCGGTACATCCCAACGTCATAGCTAGTTAGACTTGGGGTTATCAACACAACTTTATGAACTGGACCAAGGAAAGACAATTGGAGCAGATGAATTTCTCTGAAGAAAAAGTAATGACATTTTTATTGGATCAGTTAATTGCAACAATGCCAATGATCATTGCAAATTGTCACTTAATGTCACCAGGCCTCTAGATCATTCTGCATTTAAAACTCATAATCTTTTGGAACAGTTTGGATCCCCTTTAAGCTCGGTGCATGACTTTGTCCTTACTCACCCTGCTTGAAGAGATTCGGTTTATTAAGTGGGTTCACTGTTTCACCATATACTCCTGGTCGTCCACGCACTGATATAGGAATCAACACACACTAGCTCCATACTTATCACTCACTCTCTGCTCCTCTTAGGCTGAGCCCAGCAAAGTGGCCAGTTCATGTTGAATATCTATAAAATATTGGTTTAAGACTTCAATTGAATATGATATGGCTCCATTGAATTGAGAGAAGTTTATTTTTAAATTTATTGTACTATTCATATATGCTTCCAAATATAGTATGTTTGATCTGATCAACTTCATGAGCTGCTTTACCAAGTTTATAGTTCACGTTCCTTACAAAGAAATAGAAATTTGGTAACTGTTACCTTCTAAAACTATGACATTGGTTGTCTGCGCTCAGTATTTGGTGTATCTTTAATACTCGTGACTCCACTCGTGTCTCCATTTCTAGGGGTATTCTTCAAGACTGGCAGCTTTGGACTACACGGTGTGCTTGCATAGTGAGGTTTTCTTGACAACTCAAGGCGGAAACTTCCCACAATTTCTTATTGGCCACAGAAGATTTATATATGATGGACATGCGAAGACCATCATGCCTGATAAACATAAGCTTGCTCTGCTAATGCAGGACACGACTATAAGGTATATTGTTTTCTTATAAGTTCTATCTCTGAATCATCTCCTCTTTGCTCCCACTGATATTTTTGTGACTGCATTTTTAGGATCTAATGCTTGTAAGAATTTGGGGAATGTGTGATCAAACCTTGGCAGTAAGATTAGTTGGATGATGTTGTGAAACTTAATCAGTGTTCTAAAAAACACTAGGCACTAGTCGGACGGATAGGGTCTCTGAGGACTAATTGGGAATTCATATGGGATTAATCAGACAAGTGGGGGATTTTCAAAAATCTAATCTCAATAGACCCTAATTTAGTAGGAAATAACTGAATACAAGGATGAGCATGTCAATGCCTTTTGCCACTTCATGTAACAAAAGTCATTCCCAATCATAAGAGAGTGTTGTGTACTTCGTCGATGACAAAAAAGTGTTGTGAATTTTATTTTTTTTGTGTAAAATGGATGTATTTGTACAAAAATGACGAAATTGTCCATGGAATTAATAATTAAGATTTTTAAAAAATAATTTGATTACAAGTTTTGGTTAAAAAGTATTTTAAGAATTTTTTTATATATTTAAAAAAATAATTCTTAATTTAAGGGTAATTTTGTAATTTTTATACGAATACACACATTTTAAACAAAAAATCAAAGTTCATAGCACTTATTTGCCTTGCAAAGGTATGATAGTATACCGCACCTTTTTGCCATTTTCCCTTGTTTTTATGCCGTCTTTAATGTAAATTATGGGAATGCTACATTCCTGCGCATACATCAGAATCATACTACTGCTGTATGTAAGTGTTCACTGTCTTACTCAATGAACTGGTAATATGCAGTTCTAAAACCTATACCAACTGCAAGAATAAAATGACATTTCTCTGTCTACAATATAGAATATGCAGTAATTTTTGTGAGTTGTTTTTGACAAACGACTTTTTTCTTCTTTATACCGGTTTTGCAGTTGGGAAGAGTTAAAGCATCATATGCGAGCAATGCTCACCCAAAGTGATCGCAGAGGGACGAAGGTACCTAAAGTTAAAAAACTCAACAGGCACAATCCTATATACACATACCCTTTGCCGGCGTGCCAGTGTCTTCAGCAGTCTTATAACTCGACACTAAAATCGACCAACTCGCAACATAAATACCTCAAAATCTCTTCTAAACAAAAATCCTCAAAGCAACGATGAAAACCCTCGTGCCTCGGTAAGTTTTCCTCAGCTTTGCGGTCACCAATCGTAATTATATATAAATTGAGCTTATAGTATTACAAATAGACAGACTCTGCGATACCGCATTGTAGTTTTGCTTTCTACGTAGAGGTTTTGGATTGGTTGCACTTTACGCACAGAACTGAAGTAACTTGCAGGCTGCGTCAAGGCGTGGATGTAGCTAATATGCGATGTACGAATAAATCATCCGAAACAAATCACTCGGTTTGATGCTGATATGTGCAATTGAGCTTATCATTCATTCATCGTCACTACAGATTTGCATTTTTTTTGTTTCTTCATATTGATGGATACAGAGGTTATATAATCACATTATGCTAGAATTTTTGAAATTACCAGACTTGTCTGTGAGTCCTAACAAGTCCATTTTGTTGTTCATATTTGTTCATACATGTACACATACATGCCATCTGGTTTTGGAGCATTATACTCTGTAAATTGTGCAAAATTAAGCTACTATTATTGGAAAGATAGGTTGGTCATGATTTAGGTCATATGGATTGTGGTTGGAACCATAAACTGTTCATGAGAGCATAAATGAGCCGAATCAATCTTGTATTTCTCAGGGTCCGGTTAAAATAATGACCGCCCAGACTCGAATTGGTTACGTAGTTATAAGCTCGAGTTTGTCGAAAAACTAGTCAAAGTTGAATTCAGTTTGCGAGTCTAATGAATTTTAAATAGCTAAAATCAAGCTAGATTTGTTTTTAAAGTGAGATCAATTTTGAGTTTGAATTCAGTACGAACTTGATTTTAACGAACTATTGAGATGAATATTTAACGAGTCGCAACTTGATAAAAACTTAGTTCGTGCACTTCAATGTGAATTGTCTCGTGAAAAAATAATAGAATTTTTCTAGACATTTCTAATGCGCAGTCTAATTAAACAATATCTTGCTCCGAACATAGGGACTGAACGAATGACACGCTGGTAAGTTTTACTCATTCTTGTTTCTAACAGTTAAAAGTTGTTTTGTTTGGAGGTATCTGCATTTAAGTAAAGTATTATATATAATGAGTTTATTAATAAAAATATTGTATATATCTACTTATGCATAAATTAGAATCACAGCTTTTGGGGTATCTTCTATGCTTGTTATATGGTGATATTGATTCTATCTTCTTATGGTCTTCTTATGGGTATAAATGAGAGATTGAAATGAAATGGTCCAATTGTTCATTAAAATTGACTCAACACACATGTGCGACAAATAGGAGATGCTAATGGATCATAATAGTGGGGTTGGCTCCACCGATATGATTCGATGTGGTTGATATAAATTATGTAGTTTATAGCTTTTTTTCACGTGCTTGCATGTTTGGTGTATCTCTAACTGTGAGTCTTCCTTCTTCATGCTACGTCATCTCAACAACCCTTTTTCTCTAGAATCACGACCATTCCCGTTATAAGTTTAAGTGTTTTACCAGTCAGTCGAATAACTAAAATTTAATATATAAACTAAGTTGTTCTTCTTATGATAAACATATAATGTAATATGACGTTTTTACAACGATAATATGTTGATATTGAAAACGTGATATGAACCTACATTTTGAAGTTTGTTAAAATGAGTATGTATATCTTTTTAAAAAACGACAAAATTGTCATTTTAATTAATCAAAATTAAAAATCAAAACAAATGATGTCTCTTCTTATTTGGGGAGCAGCTCTGTCCATTTATTTTTTTGCTCCAACTTGTGGGAGTGAATTAATTAAATTTTTATTTTTAATTAGGAATGAAATATGACATGCATAAAAAACAATATCAGATATATGTAATAATAAGGAAACAAATTAATAGAATAAAAATTAATATTATGACTATTCTAATTCAAGTGTGCCCGACAAGAGGCATGTATGACAATTTTATGATATTTACATTTTTGCCCAACATTTCATTTTTGGGGGAGGTAACATTTCACGTTCGGACGATTCAGACACTTAGGCGGTTCGAATTTGAGTGTGATTATATATATACCATTTTGAGAAGAAAAAATAAATAAATTCATGTCACGCTTTTGCACTATACAATACATCATGACATGTTTTTTTTTTGCAATTACCCATTCTCTTTACTACTACCAATGATGGTAAACAACAAAAATTCCCATAAATGGAGGTGTAAATTTATCAACTTCGTCCATATAAAACCTACATTATATCATTTTTTTTGTCCAAATCCTTTTAGCATTTTATACAAACAATGATGCAAGAATAAGCACAAGAGTAAAAGGCTAAGTAACTAAAGTTTCAAACACATTCGTCGTTGTCTGTATATTAGACTTTACCGAGAGTTGTGGGTACTTATAATAATATTATAGTTGGAAATATGTTTGGAAATTAATTATTATAATTAACAATACACAAAAGTTGATATAGAGCCCATGCTGGTGGAGCTACTCAACTTTTTTCGAAACCAAGATGAACAAAAAGAAAACCCAAAATCATAACGCAATGAGTACAAACACATAGAGTCAATGACATAAAAACAAAATAGAAAAAAAATAAAATAAACTATTTGCAGCATGCACGAAATTAAAGTGAAGCTCTGGTTGGTAGGTACTAGCTATTAATGGTGTGGTGGTGGTGCTCGTTTAGTTTTGCATGGCAAAATCTTGATGTACACACGTACGTAGTGGCCCTAATAATTGGTTTGTAGGGTAGGTGGTTTAATATTGGTGTAAATGCTAAGATGTTGGGAAAATCATATCTCTAATAACAGGAGATCTTAAGGTCATGGGAATCTAATCTTGACAGCATAATATTCGAATGAAGATAGACTTCTCATAAATAGTCAGAGTTTAATCAAATTAAAGAGAATAATAAAAATGATAATTAAAGAAGTTGAATATTTTTAAGACAGTGATCAGTTTTGTTCGTAATAAGTGACTTAATAAAAAAGGCAATGCATGCATTACAATTTACTTATGTATGAGTATTTTTATTTATGAAGTTGCTAGTTACGAGCAAATAATACAAATCTAAACACTTTTGTCTTCAAGATGTCAGCTAGTACATTTAAGTAGCAGACATATTAAAATGAAAGAACTGATACTTAAAAGAGGAAGGGATAATTCATGTTTATTATGGTAAACAGTGAATTATTTTAAGAGTCATTCAATACAGGGAAGTTTTATTAAGAATCACCGTTACTCTAATACCGTTCAAACTAACCGAAAATTTACTGTTTAAGATTATTTTTTATAAAATACCAAAATTGCCCCTGACATTAATTAAAAACTAAAAACCTATTAACCCAGGAGACAGAGTGTTCTTCATTGAAGCAGGGAGACCATGGTCAGTCCCTCCTTCCCGCCGGACCATCGAACCCAGATCTGAGTTTTTGGCAGAGAGTCCAATGGGTTCGATAGTCGACGGTGGGAGGCTTGTCGGAGAAGGGAGTGGTGGTTCAGAACGGGTTGAACCCAAATCTGGGATTTGGACAGAGAGTTAGAAGGGTTCGATGGTCGACGATAGCGGGGCAACGAGTGCCTCCGGTGGCGGTGCGGCGGTACAGGACTGGGGCTGCTCCACTGCTTGTGGTCGCGTTCGCGTTCGAGGAGGTTGGTCCAGATCTCGAGTCAGGGTCCGAGTGGGGGAGCCCATTTCTGGAAACCCATCGTGGCCACCTACCTGCTACCACACCAAGCCTTGTGTCCAACATAAAACAAACTCAATTCCATCTTCTTTCTATTTTAGATCTCAGTTTTCTTCAATACATATATTATTCAAAAACATTACAAAATGGTGGTGCTTTCGGGTTTTGGTTGGATTGTTTGATTTGTCCACCATAATTAGGAATGAATGTTATATTTGAGGAGAACAAACTCAACAACTGATGCAAGATGTTATGGGGAGACCATCGGAAAGGGGAGAGAATGAAAAAATGAGTTCAATGACACAATTTAAATATTTAAATAATATTATTTCATGTTAAATTTAATAGACTTTTGAACGGTAAATCTTAATAAAGTATCCTAAAATATGAATGAAAGGCATAAGATATAAGTTTTGTGATTCAAACTAGAGTACCAAATTTTTTTTATGTTTAAGATTTTTTTTATATTTTTAATAAAATTATAATGAGCCTCTAACCTGAGGTAAAGAACAAGCATGACCAAGCTCACCAAGTAAATTTAAGACATTTTAATTTCATACAAAAATTATATGACATATTTTATGATTTTAGTATCATAAAATAGTAAAAATCAAGTCTCTAATTAATTCAAACATTTTTCTGATGTATAATTTCAGATCAAATATATTAAAATAGAAATTTTAACCAAGAATATTATGAAATTAAATTTACAACAATAAGTAAATTAAAAACCAGAGTAGATCACAACAAAGCAAGGCAATATAGCCTTTGGATCAAACACAAACAGCTCATCCAAATCAGCATAAACCCCCAATCCGCCGCGACCCACCGAATCAAACCCCTCGCCGCCGCTCACGACGGCGCCGCCTCCCTCCGCCGCGGTCTTCCTCACCCTGCCGGCGATGACCCTACAAACCAGCATCGCCCGCCTCTCGACCTTCCGATCTCCGGCCTTTTCGTGGGCCCTCTCGCTCGTCGCAGTCGTCAGGATCGCCGAGTCTCCGGCGAACCCGCTCCTGATGATCTTGCACGCGCCGCATGGTGGGGCCGAGACGCAGAGGCCGGAGGAGCCGTTGAGGCCGAGCGAGCACGCGACGGCGGTGGAGTGGAATCGGAGCAGCTCGTTCCCGTCGGCGACGCAGCGGGGGTGCTTCTTGGTTGCCTTGGACTTGATCGAGTCTCGGTATTGTTCGAATCTGGCGATTGTTCTCTGAGTGTTGTGGATTTTCAGGATCCGATCTATGTTGCAGACTGGGGTTTGTTTCTTCGACCAGCTTGATTTGAATATGATTGACACTATGTTCTTGCTCGTGTCGTCGGGGCTCAACTCGGAAACTGCGGTTATGGAAATAGATGATTCATGTTGGTTTGAGTTTGTGGTTTGGAAATGATGCACACAAGGTGTTTGTGGAAATGCTCGAAAGAGAGAACAAATTTGTTTGATGATTTTGTGGATTTTGAAATGATGCACGCGATGTGTTTGTGAAAATGCCTGAAAGAGAAAAGAAATTGGTTTTGATTTTGTGGGTTTGAAATGATGGACACGATGTGTTTGTGAAAATGCCTGAAAGAGGCAAATTGGTTTGATTTTGTGGTTTTGAAATGATGGTTGTGAAAATACTTGAAGGAGAGAATAAATTGGTTTGATTATGTGGGTTTGAAATGATGGAAACAATGTGTTTGTGAAAATGCCTGAAAGAGAGAACAAACTGGTTTGATAATTATGCACACAATGTGTTTGTGAAATTTCCATTACCTGCGTGTGAAACAGATTGGTGGAGTTCCAGATTCTCAGGCTTCATGAAGATCTCGCCGCAATCGGGGCAAGTGCAAATGCTCGCCCGGAGAGACGGGTCTCTGGTGAATCCGAGAACCGGGTCAACCACCATGCGACACTCGTAGCAGCCGGAGAGTCGCCGGAACGACATTGCTCTGAACGACCCGCCAATGGTTGAGGAATTGGAAGAGAAGGAAGAGGACCCAACCGGGCCGTTGAGCCCGCGCAGAGGAGCTTTCATGGACCTGCTCGAGGAGGAAGAAGAAGACGAAGAAGGTGCTCTTTTCTGGGTTTGAGGTGAAGCAGAGAGCTCAGGCCTATGAGTGACCTTTGTGCTGCTGCAGAATGAGCCAGAGCATTTCATTTTCTTGCTCTTCTTCTTGGTTGCTTCATGACCCTGAACTTGTTGTTGCTGATGTTGTTCTTGGATATGGAGGTCTCTGCAGGTGAAAATGCCTCTGATCACAGACCAGTAATGGGTCTGGGGATTTTTAGAGCTTCTGTGTTTAGCCATTGCAGAGAAGGTGATTTTGATTTTGTGTTCTGTGTCTGAATTGGGAATGGCTGTGGAGAAGAGAACAGAAGATAGCTCAGCCATCACTCATATTGAAGAATCTGTGAATATTTAGGATCGGTACTGAGTCTGAAATCTGACCGTTGGATTATTTGGACGGTGGTGATTAGGACAAGGAAGCGCACGTGGGTCCCAGGTAGTAAATAACTGACTACTGCTGGCAAGTGTTAGGACAGAGGAGTGGGGTTATGATTTGTAGCTGACACTTGTACACGATGGACGGCTGTGATCTCTCTCTAACGCAGCAGATTCACCTCCAACAATGCCGGGAGGTACTAAACGAGCTGAACTTAACGAACTCGCCTCGATGAATATTTGACTCAGGTTTTTTTATAAGTTTGAGACGAATTTAAATTTTAATAATTATTTGTAGTGAGAGCTGAATAAATCAATAAATTGAACTTAAGTTCAGCCGAGTTTGAAATGATTTTTCCAACACGGACTCGAGTTTATTTGCAGAAGCTTATGGCCCGAGTCGAGCCTGAGCCTGAGCCGAATACTTTTTTCTGAAGTTGAGTGTCTACTCGATGGACTGTGACTCGATTTCACCCGTTTACATTCCTAACCCACGTACAAGCTGAATCGAGTTTAATTTTGCTGAGATTCGACTTAGCTCGAAAAATTGTACCTAATTTGAGCTCGTGGTGGGTTCGAGAAATATAGTTAAGTTTGAGTTCGGCTAAAAAAAATAGTCAAAGTTATGTTCAATTCGATTGAAGTCAACAATAATATTTGTTACATATTCAAAACCTGGGTTTGTCTTGTTTATTTCTATCTTGTCTTGTTTAATTGCTACTGGGGATGTGTTATTATATTATTTGACC
>JAYMTP010002596.1:0-19217 GCA_036897365.1 Geranium brycei
ATTTTTAATGTTTTTTTCGAAATTTTTTTATAAAAAAGTAATAATATTGAAATTAGTTTTTAATTATTTATGTCATAAAAATATTTTTTTTAAAAAAAGTTTAAAAATTAAATTTATGTTACAAATTGTTTTTGCTTTTCTCATACTTTAATTTCTTCTTTTGTTTGCTGGAATGCAGAATCTGAATCCTCAGCTCAACTGCTTTCCACATCACTTGAGAGCTTACACTCTAAGTTTTGTTTCTCTCCTTCACATATTTCAAGTTTGAATCATATCATATAAATGTGTTAAACATTAAATAGACACACAATTATAATTTAGGTTGATCTCCAAATATATTTTACAAATTAAATCTTATATTATTATGAGATGATGATAATATTTTTTTTTAATTTATAAAATGTTTTTTCAATTCTTGTTTTGTGAACTCTATAATGTTTTAGTTTTAGCAACTTTCGATTTGATGGTCTCGTCTCAAACAATTTGATTTTTATTTTAATATATGATTTTTATCATAATTTATAGTTAAAATTAATAAAACGGTTTTAAATATTTAGTTATTAAAAGTGTGAAAATAATAAATATATTATATTACATAACTCAAGTTTTCAAAAGAAATTGTAAAATAAAATCAATAAGGTATCCAAAACAAATCCCCGAGCGTGATACTCAAATATTATATTAAAGTCTAAATTATTAAAAGTTCAATAAAAAAGATAGAACTCTAACCTTGTTATTAAGTTGAGTTTGTGATTTACATATTTACAATTGAGTCAAATGTAAAATTAATAAGTATACTATACATATAACTGTGAGTGGAGAAAATTGTAATTATAATAATATCAAAAGAGATCAGGATATTATGCTACCTGATTACCTGATATAAGAATAAAAGAAAAAATTTCGAACTCTGATTTTGAGTTTAATAGTGTTGATGTACTAGACACTTTAGCTTGTATTGTAATGACAAACAGTTCTTCAATATAATGAACTCGTCTCTTCTTTCCAAAAAGAAAAGAGAACAGGATATTCAAAAACAATTCAGTCGTATCTATTTTTTTTAAAATTATTAAAAGTTTTGTTTTTTGAATTATATCATATATTAAATCTACTATTTAACTATTTCCCATTCAATTTAAAACGGGGTTCGAAACACAAACTTCTCCACTAATAATATGAGGTTCAAACCGTTACGTTGTCAAAAACTCTCCATTGAGTTTTGTTTTAAAAATTGAGTTTGACTGTGTATTTTGTATCACGTAATTGTATCACTTAATTTTGATATTATATTAAAGTTTGATTTATCTGAGAATTTAAAATACTAAAATGTATTATTAATATTGTGGTCTTGATTCACATGTATATTTTCGATTGAATTGGGAATAAAGTTGGTTAAGTCGGTTACATGATCACTATACTGTATAGATCTGATACCTACCATATCTTGTGACAGAAGGTGTACAAATATAGGGCAGAGAGTGCATTAAATTAGAGAAAGGGAAGCCCATAGTATTCATTTGTATTTGATCACAAACACATAGAAATGGAGCTCACTAACAGACACAAATTAACCCACAACACTTCCCAAAGCCCCTCTCTCATCTCTACTACTGTTCTACTCAACTCAACTTAGCTTCTCTCTCTCTCTTCATTCATTTTCAGACAATTTCATGGGACTCAAACATATTGAGAAACTATGATTCACCTTATTACAACATTGGATCCGATGCTTTCTTCTATTGCTCTCCCATCACTTCTCTTCTCTCTTCTCATCTCTATATTCTATTATTACTTCTCATTCACCCATCAAATATGATAAACATCATTTAATCTCATTTTGTTGAAGTATAAAAAACGTGCATGAGCCGCAAATTTTAATGTCAAATCTAATTTAAAGAGCAATCAGTAAACTTAATTATGCTCACCGTCTAACGCTATATAAAATTGTTAAGTTTACGTGTGAGTTCGAATTTTGATCACAAAATATGAATAAAGTTCATATACACATTAGACCATAAACCTGATAGACTAGTCTTTTGGGTCAAATGTAAACTCTAATGTGTATATTGGCTTTCCTTGGGCGCTCCTCCTAAGTAAAGCTCAAATCATCCCAAGAGTGATATCATAGGCTTGATTTGGTATATACTCTCCTGATTAAGGGGGTGAACTTAGGGAGAGCCTACCTGATGTGATGTAACTCAATATGAAGGAAGAAATTGTTATGACCACATGTGAGTTCAAAGTTCCACATCAAAAAATTACGAAATATAAGGACCGTACACCGAATATGCTAGTTTTTTTGGATTAAATATGTATATATAGGTTTCTTTTTAGTACTCCTCCTAATAAGTAAAGCCCATATCTTCTCAACAAAAACAACCTGATTTCTTACGAATAAACTCTCAAACACGCGGCTCACTATCACTCAAATTTTGAATTTTAAAGTAGAGAAATTCATCTTAACCATATAAACAAGCTATGGTGCATCTATATATATATTTATAGACAACTCAACAAAAATGTTTTATTACAGAATATTACGAGTATCTGGAAACTTAATTAAAAGTTTTGTTTATACAAAAATATTCTTATTATTATTTCTTTTATATACAAAAGGTGTTTTGCACGGTGTGGAATTTTGTACTAGAATAATATGATAAGTGTGTAAACTACAATACCATCTTAAAAAATTAACTCATACATAATAAAAATTACACAAAAATACACATTAGGTTTTTTAATGAATTTATATAATATGTGGATGTGTAAACCACCACATTGTACCAACCATTTCTTGTAAACCATGGAATATACAAACATAAAAAAATCCTTTCACAATTACTTATTTATTTTATTAACATTGTAATGATTAACCATTTTAACTTGTAGCAGAACCATGCATGTTGGGCTTCACAATCTCAATCCGGTCTGCAATCTCTTTTGTAGCAGGTTTTGTGACTGTTGATCATGAATTGTTGACCAAGACTCCAACCATATCATCAATAATAGTATTGTTCATTTCTCATCCTGTCTTTATTTGGAAACCTCATTTGACATGCTGGTACAATGAATATGATTCTCACACCACTTTCTTTTCTTTTTTTTGCTTTCCTTACACTGAATTATCCATTTGATCATGAATCTGCCCTTACAAGGAAGAAAATAAAGACATTAATTCCCTCACATCCATAAATAATTAATTCATCTTCACATCATGCTTGATATTCATGTGAGATACTGTCTTGAATCGATTCTGAACTAATTGAGATTAGTCGGTAAGATAATCTCACTTTGGTGATATGATATTTGAGCCCAATTTTTTTGGACTTCCTATCAGATTATGTTTCATGTTTCTTGTATTTGATTAAGATTGTATAACGACTAATATTAAATTATATGTAACATAACCGTAAGCATAAGGTGATTCTGTAACTGATCTCATTTAATAAGAAATTTCATTCTCTTGCATATGGACTTAGTTGACTCATTATTGATAAAAGAAGCGTTTTTTTCCTTTGTTCATTACTTTATTTTGATTGCTTATTTATTTCATTCTTCAATCTTTTTGGTTATAGTAATACATAACACGAAAGCTGCCAACCCACAATTTTAATCACTAATTATTGGATTGTTAAGGTTTTGACTGAATCTCATAATAATATGGGCTTCACATCATGTATGTTATGTTAATTGAGAGAATTTAGGTGTAAATTTTGGTCCTAAGTTAAGTAAATATAAGATCAAGATGTTTAGTTAAAATATGAAGATATATAGAAGAAGAAAAATGATTGAAATGGAAAAGGAAAAAAGGGGGAGGCAAGAGTGAGAGAGGGGTAGTTTTCTTGGTGATGAAGACCTCAATGAAAGAGAGTGGAGAGGACCCATTAGCCTTTAAAATATGGTATATGGTCTTGTCTTAGTGAGTGACCATGCAACAGATGATGTAGGGGTCCCGCCCTTTTGGTGATAATGGAACTTGCCTTAATCCTCACTGGACTTGTACCCACCACTCCTCTCCCTCCATTCTACATACCTTTCACTTCCTTCACTTTCACAATACTTCTTAAACCTTAATTCAGATTATTGGAATAACAAAAGATACGGATGAAGATTACTAAATTTACCTCAAACCCGTCTAATTACTATTTTATAAAGAAATAATAAATTCAAATTTGACAAGATTTGGTATCTACGATCCAACGAATAAAAAACGAGAATCACTTAACCCACCCAAAGTCGCCTCGTTGTGATCCTTACCTTAAGATATGATTTGCTTCTGAATTGTTTAGTTGTAAGAAGTGTTTATGGATTGGATTTTTTTAAATTGTTTGCATTTTTACTGGACCGTGTTCTTTTATGGGTATAAGAGTTTAGATCATAAAATATTTGATGTTATAAACTGTTGTTTATAAGTATTTACAGGCATATAAATGTATATAGAATACAATTCAAATATTTTTAGAATAATTTAGTTAACCATAACCGACCCAGTAAACGCCAGGTATCTACACCCGATGCAAAAGAATCCTCTCCCAATGGACTTGGTGAGTTGGGAATGTCCGACTATGCACCAGTGATAGCTTAAGGATTAAAAAATAGTTTCATAACTTAACATAACTTCAATATCCTCGATTTGATTAGAGCGGGTTTAAGATTTTCTGATGAACAATTCGAAGAAAAAACAAAATGTATGTTTAAATTTATCATTTATAGGATCATTAGAGTCCATTATCACTAAAAAATTTAAAATGATGACTATAAATCTTAAAATTTACTTATTATAAGATTTATGCATTTTAAACACAATAAATCTTAATTATTATTGTGTCCTCTGTGAATGTACTGAGCACCAACTCAATAAGGCCCTACCTATTTATCACAATATTAGTTCATTGGTTTCATTCGCATTGCATATGATTTTCACGTGACGAGCTCGTGTTACATGTAAACTTATGAAGACGTGAGTTTGATGTAATGGGTTTGACGCGAACACACCGACCTAAATAAAATCTTTATTCCCAAGGCAATAATTTAAATTTAGTACACAAGTGAAAGAGAAAATAATATAATTATATAATTTATAAGAACCGTATATTCTCTGTTTCCGAAAAGTTAAGGATAAAATTAGGACTTTTTATTACACTGAACTTGCTATTCAGAGATAGGGCGGAGGTTTTAGTTAATCACAAAAGCACTTACTATTTTTAGAAGGGTCCGTAATGGCTGGAGGAGTCTTCAGTCATGCGGTGTCCAAGGTCACGCTTCTGCACGGTAACATACAGTAACGCTCCAATAGAATTAAGCGGTGTGGATCACGCGCCTTCTCCGAGAATGGGGAAGTGATTTACGCTCGGTCTCTTGCGACTTCGCAGGTACCGATCTCAACGTAGAACCCCGTTTGCCCACGTCAGCAGTCTGTCGTGTCAGGTGAGAAGGCCTGTGGAGTCGACACGTGTGATGAGCCATGTGGGTGACGACTGGTGCGTGAGGGTCCACACGTGCGGTCCAGCGAGACAGGGAGTCCTCTTCCGTTCCCATAACTGTTATTATTGTTACTGGAAATGTTTTTTTTTCTAATTTTATTATTATTTTTAAGAAAAATTGCAATAAACAACTATGAACTATTCAGATTTTTTGTTCATATAAAAAATGGTTGTAAAGTTTCTTTATTACAGAAAAAAATAGTTGTAAATTTATCAGTTTCTTTACAAAATGTGTATTTTTATATGAAAACATCCTTAAAATTAATAATTGACATGAAAAAAATGGTGAGTTAGACTAACTCAGTGACTGGAAAAAAAAATGTTAAGTTGGAGTTGAGGAAAAATTATTTCTAGCATTTTTAGATATAATCACACATTATGCAAATAACTGATAAATTCACGAACTACACTTTTACTACCATCCTTATTTATGAGAATAAGTAGGTGTGGATACACTGACTATTGTGTAGAGCTCAAAAGGAGTTGTGTTTGTAGTAACCAACAAAAGTGAAGGAAAAGAGGAACAACAGCAACTACTCCAATATTCTAAGACAACCCCGTTTGTTGTTGCTTCGGACAGCCCCACGTGGCCGTCATGTCAGCTGGGCCCCACCGCCCACGGCCTCTGGTATGGATACAATTTCATGGCTCTCTGCCCCATTTCTCGCCCTCTCTCTCTCTCTCTCCCCTAATAATTCCCAATTATCCTCCCCCAATTTATATATACCCACCTCCTCCTTCCTCTCCACCATTTCAACAGAGCACACCAGAAACAGTACCGGAATCGATAAACAGAGTTTCAACTGTGGGACTTGGTTTAGAACCTTATTTTCTCAAAAGGGTTGTGCGAAATTTTGGGTTTTTCGGTGTTTTTGTGATGAACGGAGCGTTATTGCCGGAGATGTTGCATTGTCTGAACGCCGCCGCCAATTGCGCCGACATAACGATTCTCGAGAGGCAGAGGTCTCGGACCGGACAGATTAATGTTGTTGAGAGCCAGAGACAGCAGCAACAGAGCTATTTTCACGGGGCTGAGCTGAGCCGCTTTCAGGGCGGCGAATTGGTGCTCGGCGAGGTGGTGACCCGGCCGGTCAAGCCCGACCCGGGTCTGGAAAACGGGTGGCTCGAATTGGGCCGGTTCGAGACTCCCGATTCCGGGTTCGGGTTCGGCGGCTTGATCCACGCAAATTCGGCCCTTTCAAGGACCGCCAGCTGTCCCCCGGCGGCAGAGAAGGAGTTACCGGCGCCGGAGAAGTTGTGTTCGCCGGTCGGAAGTCAGAGCTTCAAGAAGAGGAAGGCACAAAATACAAAGGTCTGTGTTTTGCTCTGTTTCGTAAAAATTCATGTTTTGCTCTCTGTTTCGTAGAAATTCATGTATTGCTCTGTTTCGGAGAAATTCACGTTTCGTAATGATTCGTGTTTTGCTCTGTTTCGTGAGAATTCACGTTTCGTTAAAAATCATGTTTTGGATCTGCACAAAACCAAAAGGAAAAGGCATTTTTTTCTCGATCTGTACATAATTGATCGATTACATAGTTCTTGAAAATATTTTGTTTATTGGTAATGAAAAGAAATCCTTATTTGGGGGGAATTTCAGGTTGTTGTTGCAGAGGATGACATTAAAGACAAGAAGCTCAAAGGTTGGTCAGAAGATGGCGAATCAAAAATCACAACAGAGCAGAACAGCAACAAGAACAGTAACAGAGAAACCTCAGGTGACACTTCAAAGGACAACTCCAAAGCCTCAGAGGTTCAGAACCAGAAAACTGATTACATCCATGTCCGAGCTCGACGAGGACAAGCCACTGATAGTCACAGCTTAGCAGAGCGAGTAAGTGCCTTTTTTTACCTTATTCGCTGATAAAACCCGACCACTTAAAAACTAAAAATAATTACAAATATAACTATACTTTGCTATAAATTATTTAAAAATTTACTTTAGTGTGTCAAAATATGTTGGAAATGAGTATTATTTTTTCATATTAACATGATTATCTTAAGTCCCAAAGGGACACCACATTTGAGCCTTACACTATTAATGAAGAAATTTGAGTTTCGAATTCGGTTATGAACAGGGTGGAAAAGGGTTAAAAGGATAGATTTAGGATATGTAATTCAAAAAAAACATATTATCTTAAAAGTAAAAAATAAGGAAATGGATATCATTCAAACAAAATAATAATAATTTCTTTTCTTATATATATATATATATATATATATATAATCATTTTATGTGTTTTTACAATTTGAATGATATATTTGGTATTCAATTTATTTATAAAAGTACAATTAATCAAAAAAAAAATTCAAAAAATAGTTAATATATATCACAAAATATTGTTTTAAAAATCTTAGGCTTTAGTTGAGGGTAGAAGATGTTTTGAAGATTAGTGAGGATTATTCAAGTAGTCAGAAATTAGTTGAAAATTAACAGAAGATTAATTATGAATTAAAGATTACTTATAGATAAGATTTTTAGAACATTATTACTCATAAAAAAATTAAGTTTGCAATTATCCCTACAAACAAGGATAGCTCTGTTGTTGAAGACTTGTCCGACTAATTTCTGATTAATCTTCCGACTAGTTCTCGATTAATCTTCTATAATCTTCGATTAATTCTTCAATTCGATTTATTTTCTGATTAATTTTCGACTAATTCACGATTAGTTTCTAAAATACCCTCTCTGTCTGACTAATGCCTAACGATTTTTACAACATTGATTTTCCTGACCAATTTCGCAGGTGAGAAGAGAGAAGATCAGTGAGAGAATGAAGTATCTGCAAGATTTGGTACCGGGATGCAACAAGATTACCGGAAAAGCCGGTATGCTCGACGAAATCATCAACTATGTTCAGTCTCTTCAACGACAGGTGGAGGTAATATTCATTTACTACTACATGTTTCTTGTAATTTTGCTCAATTTCATGTCCGTGTACTTGACCTGGATCTTGTAATTTTGACTACAGTTCTTGTCCATGAAACTGGCGACCGTGAATCCTCGGATGGACTTCAACATCGACAACGTTTTCGCTAAAGAGGTAAAAATATATTCAAACCCATTGATTTTATCATTTATGTTCATGACATGTTTCGTGGTTACATTCTACTTGTTTGTTGTTTTTTTTACATGGATCAAATTTTAATACAATGTGAGCAATTGATATTCATATTCATCAATTATATATTATTTCTATTAGATGATCAACTCAACTAAAAGTTTAAGCTGATAGTTTAAGGACTAGTTTAATACTCTAACACGTGCTCTCATGGACGAACCCGTTTTTTTAGGTTTGATTAGGGGACCTTTGGAAGAGAAGTTTGAAAGAAACGTCATGAGATTCGAACTCATGTCCGCGAGGTAGAACTACCTCTGATACCATATTAGAGAACCAATTCAACTAAGAGCTTAAGCTGATAGTTGAATGACCAATTATAGTTTTATACTCTAACAATTTCATGTGTAGAGTCGCGTATGATTTTCATTATGTATTTTTAGTGATCTCATCTCCTACCATGTGAGATTAGAGACACATAATTCCTGTCGAGTTTGTGCAATGATTTATTCAAACTTTTGCATAATCCATCAAATTCTATGGAAACGAATGGAAAATAGGTCACGTGCATGTTGTGAAACCTCATAATTTCCCATAAAATAATTTTTTTATGACATATAGGTTCTTTTAATCAAATTATGGTTCTATCTATTGAATCAACCTTTTAGTGTTCTGAAACGTGTCTCCATCCTGTCCGATTAATCCTTCAATTTGATTTCATTTTCAATTAATCCTCGATTCATCTCTAAGTAGTCTACACAAGGTTCTCTTTGTTCGACTAGCGCCTACGGTTTTTAGAAAACTGCTTAATTTTAAGTGAATTGTGTTTTAACATATTTTTTTGGGTGCGAAACACAGATGGAAATGGTGAATCAGGCATACATGGAGTTCAGTCCTGTGATTTCGGGTTGTGGGTTGGATATGGGGATGGGTTCGCCGGAAATGGCCCTCCGGAGGACCATAAGCGCCCCAGTTTCGCTCCCTGAGCCGTTTCTGGACTCGTCCTGTTTCACAGTAAGTCTCAGTCACTATTGTCTCTAATGTTCTTGTTTTCTATTCATATTAATTTTCTCAATTTGGGTTGAGCAGCAAATCCAGAACTCTGGGAATTGGGATGGAGATTTGCAGAATATGTACAATATTGAGTATCAACAAGGAAGGCCAACAACATCCTTCCAACACCACCCATTCACAGGTATAGGTTTTAACTTTAATTATCATGGTAACATAATTTGAGGTTACATGTTTTGTGTCAGTTGTAAATATGTAATATCTAAGTTCGAGCCACTAATTAATAATCATATAATTGAGCTTTTAGGTGAGTTAGACTTTAACATTCCCCACATTTAACCATTGGCTCATCTATATTGTTTTACATGCAAAGTCTTGCACGACGTAATTTTATAAATTTGACCTACACGAGATTTGTGGTGTTAGAATATCACATCAGAAATGTGTGGGTTCATTCACTACTCGATAACTAAGTTTGAGCCTCCGGTCTCAAGAACGTCACAGAATGGTAAAATTCACTGAAATTGACCAGGACTCGATATCTCTGATCCAAACGGAGAACAGGCAGAGATCACAAAGATTATCCCGAGCCCACCCAATATTCTCGATTATATCGGTTGAAGTTTTTAGTTGGGTCAGACTTCAACATTTTAATCATTTCATAAACACCATGAGAACTTCACCCATCATCTTAGGGAAAGAAACGAGACGAGTTCATGACGTACGATCTCGTTTCTTATCCGGTGTTATAAAAATCGCTAGGCGCTAGTCAGTCAGAGAACACCTTTAAGAATTATTCGGAGATTAATTGGAAAACGAACAGGATTAATCAGATAAGTCAAAAAATTTTACAACATTGCTCTTATCCCGTCAAATGAGAAATACCATATCCCTATCAATCTCGGGGTTGTTGACTCTCCACATAAATGACAGAAAAAACGGGTTTAGAAAATGATTGAAGATCTCTATTTCTTCAGGTTCAGAAATTTTTGTCATCTCTACACAAATTTAATCTTTAAATAGGATCAGACATAAACATGGTATCGACACGCATTTGTCGCTCCACCTGTACTCTCAATCCGGTCTGAACATAATTACAGGCGTCAACGTCCCACATCGAAAATACTTATCTTCCAAGAACAAATAGGAAAATAGAAATTAAGATAAGTGGGGCTTTACCTGCCCCAATGATGGTGACAAGAGAGCCTACACAAAGAAATATTAATGATTCTTGCT
The DNA here is from genome assembly GCA_036897365.1 of Geranium brycei. Taxonomy (NCBI): domain Eukaryota; kingdom Viridiplantae; phylum Streptophyta; class Magnoliopsida; order Geraniales; family Geraniaceae; genus Geranium; species Geranium brycei. Next base: position 10,787 of record JAYMTP010002596.1, read on the forward strand.
TAACAAGAACTACACAAATGGGTCCTCTGATCTTTCTTTGTCTATCCCTTTCTTCCTCACAAAAGCAGCACCACATAGATTGTTCTTCACATGCCCAATCCTCTGGTTCTCGGTGCACCGTATAATTATGTTCCCTGAAATAATGACCTGCAGGTTCCATGGATGCTAGTGATCTAAAGATGGAGATGTGACGCAAAACTACAATAATCATACTACAATTTATTGGATTTGAGTTCGACCAGCAAAGCCTAAGCTCCGGATTCATTTTTTGGGGTTCTACTTAGTACATATAGCATTTTATATATGTGTATGTATACTTGGAATAGTATCAATAAGAGTATGATACATTACCTAAACTTTACAATCTTGATTTAATAACCGAAAAAAGAAAAAGAAAAGAAAGTTTAATCATATCGTTACATTACTTCATAAACATATTAATCAATGCTAATAATATATTATTTTTCATTTTTAAATGAATCAGACACTAATGCAATAGATCGTTACATATTCAAGAAATGATCAAACACATTTGTAAAAAAGTTATGAAGAGCTTTCTTCCTACACCAAGAAATGGTATGTTTGCTCGGGCAGGGGTGTTCACTTTGGGATCAGATCCAAAATCGTAACTGAAATTAAAAAATTGAAAACTATCGAAAATGGTTCCATTTCTGTAACTATTTTTTTTTGGTAAACATTAAATTGTGGTTTGGACATGCATGGTTTTCATAAACCAAAAATGTGATCAGCTAAAAAGAACATAACCAATTGAGTTGCAATTTTTAATATCTAAAATTTTGAAGTTTCGATTGAGTTATATATTTTTCGATTTCGAATGTATGTTTATAATTATAGTTTACAATTTAGTATTACAATGCATGGAATAAAATCGCTTAATTAGCCTGAAAATAACTAGTATAGGTTGAATTATGCCCCCATATATAAATCATATCCAAAATGAAGACTTAAGGTCATGAGGTTGATTTTATGATTAATACTAATCATAAAATTTACATATTTTTGATGTTCACTTTCAAGCCATATATGCATAATAGTGAGAGGGGGTGGTGGGGTTGGCCTCATCCATAGGCAAGATCTCTTTTGATTCTCTATGTTCATAAGGATGGTGAGAGATGATCTTGCCTTTCCTCTTTCTTGGGCCCACACCATCTTCTTTCTCTCTCAAAATTCACATTAAAATAAATATCTTCCTCTAAATGGGTCTCTATCCTTTCCACCTTTCACTCAGGTAATGGAGTAACAAAGAATAAAAGCCCAAAAACCCACAAACACAGATTCTCTCTTTAGGTCATAGCCTAGCATATTTGTGAAGCTTAGTGCATCACTAAAGATTCCCTAGTTGTGTCTCTGTCAAATTCCAAACCAAAACAATTGGGTTATGTAATCTTGAAATCCAAAATAGTTCTCAAACATGACTATTGATTTGGTGGATCTCAGGTCATACATTAACCGGAGTAGGAATGGAAACAAAACATGTTCTTTTAGTAAACTCGACTTTTATCTCATCAAATTGACAACATCATTTCCGCATGAGGCTCATGAAATTTTATCTCTACAGAATATAACGAGTTAAATAATACAGTCCTTTAATCGGATTTTTGGGTTCGAAATTTTAAGATTTCTTGTCCTTCTCAAAATTTGAACTTGAGGTCAATCATAAACATTAACTCTAAAACATTCATTTTTATAATTTATTTTTAGCAGATTCTCACAAAATATTATACTTTTAACAATCAAGCTCTCCAAGTCCAAACTTTTCAAAACCCAATTCAAATTATGAACTAGTGATCAATTTATCATTGTAAAAATATTGAATGTAATCAATTATTCGAAGAAAAGGTCTTCACTTTTCTATTATCTCAAGAACAAAACAATATGAAAAATAAGGGGAAAACGTAGAGAAATTGAGTAGCGAGAGAAGGAGCTCAGATCTATAATGAATGGATGAGAAGGATTTTTCCTCACATTTAATCATCAGATTAACGAGATTTTGTTCTCATCATCATTGCTCAAATTCTCTTCCTCTCTGATAATCACATTCTTAACACAAAATATCAAAAGATAAACTTAGGTTTTTTGAAATTGAAGAGACAAGTGACGGCTAAAACACAATCGGAATAGGGTTTAGGGCCTCTCATTTATAGATGAGCCATGACTCCTTTGTATGACCCTCAAATTACTAAAATGCCACTAATTTAGTCATTTAATTATATGTTGGTGAATTACAAAGTTTTTTTTAAGATCCTAGCTATTCTTATAAGGCCCGAAGGCCAACCCACCTAAGCCCAATTTCTAATGTGAAAGTAAATCGGCTCGAACCCCTGACCTCTGGTCAGGTAGAGCCTTTTTAGACCACTGCATCAAGTACACTTTCATACTGTCCAAGTTTTCATATGTAGAGTGTGGTTTTTTGGATAATTATTTTTTTTCAATCCAAAGCTAATAATTCTTAAAAGTTTCATGATTATTGTGAATATGAAATTCTCATGTCGCTCGTAAACAATATTTTTTGAATGATTTATACTTGTGTGATCCTTTTCAATGTAATCGATACGTTTTTAAGGTCTGAAACTCGAAGAGACAAACTCAATCTTAAAATCTGATAAATTTATATGAGTGGTCCTCTCTAACATGATTGATGCGCTTTTATATATTGAAGCTCTAAAAGATATTACCATGTTTCGAAGTCTATAGCATACTTTTATGGACAGTTCTCCCTAACTTGATTAAACCGTACTATACAAGAAAGACAAGTCTTGATTAATTAAGAATGATAATTGTTAATTATAAAAAAAAAAAAAAAGAATTTTAATCTTTTAGGATGAAGCCCAATTTAATATATGTAGCGTGAATTAACAAAAGTACAAGTCTACATGTAACAAACTCCTGATTTTTGATTGACTATATCCTACATTTCACATGCTAAATTTACACATATCAAACCAATACAATTTGACTTTTTTTAATTTATAGAATACATTCCTATAAACACAACAAGATCGAATCAACAAATTTCTACTGATAGTCTGGAGAATAAGATAGTCTTTTTCTCCACCTAAACTTTTGAAGAAAAATATCGAAATCCTCACTCCAATGGCCTTGAAATCTCAAGAAATGTGCCAATCACACAAACCAGGTATTGACATTCATCAATCATGAGTAACTTTGCTTCATAACTCAATTTCCTCCGTAATCAAATCCGTAAAAAGAATTAATCGAGACCGAGAAATCATCAAGAACATGTGCAAGGCACATGGGTAGAGAGGAGATTTGGGGATATATATAGAGGCGTGATCTGATGCGAACCAGACCACGCTGTATAAACCAGCCGGGTGGCGACAACATGGCCCGCGTTGACGTCAGGGATAAAAAAAATTCTTCCAAACCCTCGTTAAACCACTTCCCCGACAGGGTTCACTGATTTTCTATAAAAAAATACTCTTCCCCCTACCACATGTCGCCTCTATGTTAGTTCTCACACAACTCTTAGTTCTCTCTAGAATACATCCCTTTATATAGATTTTGGTTATTGTTTTGTGATTACAGAGACTGGTTTTGTTTTGCCATGGCAGACCTGTCCACTGCCATCCTCATAGAGGTCGATCGCTCCAGAAAAGGAGATTTTAGGAAGATACAAGATGCCATTGACTCCGTTCCGTCGAGGAACAAGGAATTGTACTTCATTTTGGTCAAACCAGGAACATACCAGTGAGTAAAATTTTTTTATCAGCAATAGTTTAAATAACGATCGGAACCGGGTACAAGAGTTTTTTGTTTTGTTAAGGTTGTGGGTTATTTTGTGCAGTGAAAAGGTTGTTGTGCCTGCGGACAAGCCATTTATAACGTTGAGCGGCACGAAGGGCAAAAAGACAATCATAACAGTGAAGGATGGTGGTGGGATTTTTGATACTGCGGCTCTCTCTGTATTGGCTACTGATTTTGTTGGGAGATATCTTACAATTCAGGTACTATTTCTATTTCTAAAAGTATATGACAGATACTTATATTATAATTGTAAGTGTCTAAGTCACTAAAGATGGCAACATAGTGTGTTTATAATGAGTTTAGTCCGATCAAGGGTATTGGATCTGCATTGAATTTGGAGTGAGTTTAGTGATTCTCCTCTTTTGAAATAACATATATGATATATTTGTCAAGTTATGAGATTTTTGACAATTCTTCAGAGTCGTACGTCTAAAAGAAACGAAATCATTGTCATTTAAAAAGTATCTTGGGTATGCATTTATTAGTATATTTTTGGGTTGGGTCGGTTTTTAAGATGATATCTTTGATATGTGCCCATTTTTACGATCCTTATGTATGATGATTTTGTCACTGCTTATAACTTAATAAACATTTTGCGCCTCCATGCATAGACACTCACCATTTTCCGTCATGTCGTCATTGGTCGATATGTAGAAGTTCACATTTAGATTGTTGTATAATTCCACAACTAGGGATGACAATACGTGGTTTCAAAAAGTTTTAGTGGTATTGGTCTTTTATCTTGGCAGATCACAAATTGGATTTTCATTTATAATAATTTGATATTATAATAGGATAATGGGGCATATTTGAGCGGATTCAGAAACTTTCTATCCTTAATCCATTCTGATGAATAAAAATTGTGAGACATCTGCTCATCAGGTTATATTTGAGGTGATTTTCTCTTACAAAATTTTTTTGATTGATTTATAGAATACGTTTGGGACAACCGGAGTAGCCGTTGCACTGAGGGTGTCCGGAGACAGGTCAGCATTTTATGGGTGCAGAATTATGTCTTATCAGGACACGATTTTGGATGATACTGGGAGACATTACTACAAGAACTGCTTCATTCAAGGCGCTACTGATTTCATATGTGGCAATTCAGCTTCCCTCTACGAGGTCACTCACTATATTATCATCCTACACATTTTTATGTTGTTTGTCAATAGGGTTGTTCATGGTTTAGGAATCGGATTGATTTTGTTCAGAATTGAATCGAACCGGTTTTTACGGCTCTCATATTTGAGAAACCATATTTAGAACCAAAGGTACTTGATGGGACAGTTATATCTAACTGCTTATGACTGCGTACGGTTCTTTAAATCTACCCGGACTAACCCATTGGATTTGATCTTCATTGTGAGTCTGATTTATGAACCGAAGTAAACATATAAAAATTATTTTCAAACTAATTGCGTAATTTAATTCCATCCAGTATCAAATTAAAAACTATATTTTTGAACATACGTTTGAAACTAAAAATTATTCGACTCAATCAAAACTTTAAGTTTGCAAATATGTAAAAGAGAAAAATAAATCCCAACATTATTCAATTGTATGATTCTCTTAAAATATAACTAAAACTGAACCGTTATCCACAATTATCCGTCTTCCAAATATGATTCGGCTCTGTTCTCTATCGAGAGCGGATTCCAAATCCAAAATGAACACTTATTTGAAGTTGTTTGTTCACATTTGTTAACATTATTGTTGTGTTGTTGTTGTAGAAATGTCATTTGCATTCGGTTTCGGTTATAGGAGGATGTATCACGGCTCAAAAGAGGGAGTCAACTTCAAACAACACAGGGTTCAGTTTCTTAGGGTGCAAGGTGACTGGCTCCGGCGTGCGCACGGCTCACCTTGGGAGGCCATGGTCCCCTTTCTCCACCGTCGTCTTCGCCAAAACTTACATGTCCTCCACTGTAGCGCCTAAGGGCTGGACCGATTGGAATGGCGCCAGCAAGCATGGGTACGTACGTTGAATCATATCATTATTTGATAAAAGAGAAATTTTTGATCACTATCCTCGAGTATGCAACTTTTGCACGTCACTACCTTCACTTGATTTTCGTTTCACGTCACCACTGTATGGTGTGATTTTGTTGCACTGTCCATCACACAGTTAAAATTGATGTAAAATGTCCATAATACCACTATATTAAAGAAAATAAAAAAAAAATATCTTTTGAACTTTTCTTAAAAAAATATTTTTTATCACATAAATAATAATACACTGATTTCAATATTATTATTTTTCAAAAAAAATGTTTTTTCAAAAAAAATAATAAAAAACCAATTTGAACAAAAAGTTTTATTTTAATATTTTTTTTATAAATTTTCATTTTAAAAAAAATTATATTTAAATCAGATTTTTATTATTTATACCATAAAAAAAATTAAACATATATTTTTTTAAATTCTTTGAAATATTTAAATACAGGGGTGTTTTAGACATTTAAAAAAATTTGAAAGTGAAATCTTTAAATGACTAAAATACCCTTGTATTTAAAAAAATGAAAAAAAAATCATTTTTTTAACTTTTTTTTAAATTTGTTGTATGGAATAAATAATAAAAAACTGATTTGAATATATATTTTTTTTAAATGAAAATTAAAAAACGTTGTTAAAAGTGGTTTTTTTTATTTTTAATATTTATTTGAACAAACCATTTAAAAAAAAGTAATATTGAAATCGGTGTTTTATTATTTATGTGATAAAAATATTTTTTGAAAAAAAAAGTTCAAAAGATATTTTTTTGAATTTTTTTAATATAGGGGTATTATAGATATTTTACATCAAATTTAACTCTGTGGTGGACGGTGCAACTGAATGACACCATACAGTGATGATGTGCAATGAAAATCAAGTGAGGGTAATAACAATCAAAAGTTGCATACTCGAGAGTAGTGATCAGAAATTTCTCCTTTGATAAATATACATGGATGGTAAAATGTTGTGAACCCGACTTGACTACGTTGGAAATAGTGGCAATTAAGGGAGTAAATCAGACGAGTATTTAACGAATTGTTCGAGTTCAAGTCGTTAGATATTCAAATCACAATTAATTATACATGATCTAGAGCCAAATTTGAGCTTATAGGGCCTAGGCTCATTTGATAAACCTGTAGAAATCACGCCCAACTTGTTCAGGCTGGCTAGGCTCGTGAGCAAACTAGTTTAATATTTTTTAATATAATTAAAATATGAAAAAATAATATATAGCAAAAAAATAAATTAATTAATTGAACCGAGTCAGACCGTATTCAAGTTTGACTATTTTATTTGAATTGTGTTCGAGCTCAAGTATATAAGCTCATTCAAATCAAGTCAAGTCTTAACAAAATTAAGTTCGATTTGACTCGTTTATACTCCCAATTGTGGCGTGTAGGGATTAAAGAATGGAACATGAAGTCAAAGATTTATCGAACAAAATCTATCTCAATATCATTCTTATAAATATAAGTGTGTTATTTACACTTTAATCTTGTATACTCGTACTCTTTAAAGACAATACTTTTGTTTGTCTAATGTTGACATTTTTTTTGTGTTATTGGCATGACAGCCATGTTTACTATGGAGAATACAAGTGTTATGGCCCGGGAGCCGATAGGTCGAAAAGGGTAAAATGGTCAAAACGCCTATCCGACGACGAGGCGGCACCGTTCTTGAGCAAGGACATGATTGATGGAAGGGAGTGGCTGAGACCTGTACCATCCCACTTCAAGACAGGTTCTTCAATCGTCCCTGCCAAGGACATTGATGGAATTAACGATTTGTGGTCGATCGTTGTCTTTTGTTGTCTAAAACTCATCTCTCTTTAATGGGTCCATAAGTGATAAGACTATGCACACATTCTTGCTTATTTATTTGTATTCATAAATAGTCAAATACTAGTAATAAATCTAAATTTTGATGCTTTCAAATTTAGTTAAGTTACGGGAGTAAATATTGTGTCTACATGTCACATTTTTCTCTATTCTTTAGAGATAACAATGTGTCCTAAATTTTGATCAGATTCTCATTTTCACTCGATTTCTATCTCAATCCTTAAATAATATTTCAAGCATGTCTAATTGGTGCAGGAAAATTATTTCTCTTTTTTGTTCTGGTTTGGTTTTTTTCTTTTGTATTTTTTGTATTTGGTTGTACTGCCTCTTTTTTATGGTTATCTGCTTATGGAGCATTCTCCTGATAAAAAAATCATCTGAATTTTTATCTTTAGATCCAATACCCAATTATTGTCGTAGTATCTTAAATTCAGGTATCTTTAATTTTTTTTTAATCAACAATGTCATTCATTCATTTCATGCAAATCGGGTGGGACAATCCCCGCATCCATAAATTGAAAGTATACAAGAACTCATAGTATTATGTAAGTCATGACCTCCACCTTAATTAGCTGGAGAAACCCCGTGATCCTACTGCATAACTCATTAAGCTCCCGTGAACAACCCTGTAATCAAACCAAATCTCATACTGGCTACAATAAGCAGTACACAAACAAACACACTGCATTAAGCAGAACTTATTCAAACACAATAAACACAAGTTTAAATAAAAATATATAGTGCACAACCACTGGTTATAACAATAAAATAATACAATATCACTTTTTATACTATCTCTAATTAAATTAACATAT
>JAYMTP010002597.1:0-19216 GCA_036897365.1 Geranium brycei
TGAAATCTTAATTCTCCCTATTTATTTATCCTCTGTGCGAAAGGACTTTCGGCGATCCTTGCTTCTCGAAAACATTGGGGGTTAATTCAAGGAAGTTTGATGCGGTCACATCAAATGTACGTTTATGAAATCTATTACCCCCATGATATCAGATCACTTGTGTCAATAACTTTTTTAAAATACAAATAATAAGAAATTTTTTGTTTGTTTGAAAATTACAACAAACTCTATTACCTCATAATAAAAATGTACTCTCAGCTGTTGAGTTGTCTTATTTGGACAGAACACTAAAGAATTAAATTGAATATTTGAGTAAGAATGAGTCTGAGGATGAGAATTGGTTTATAGGCAATATATAGAGTTATTGTGTGAGGAATGATACGAAACTATATACTTTGTTTTGAGTTTACATTATCTCAAGCATGTCATAATTAAAATCAATTTAATTTTTGTGATGCGTAGTGTTGAAATTATGACTGATTTCTTGTCTGATTTGCTGATTTTCATAAATTAAGTTCGATTTTTTTATTTGATTTAACATATTTGAAATAATTTTAACACATAATATTAGACTAAGATTTTGATGATAATTGAATCATATCGTTCAATTTTAGCTCTCTAAAATTTAAGTACAGATTATAAAGGCATTTTATTTAATCATTTCAGAATTTTCCCAAACATCTAGCTAGTAATTTGTTTATTAAAAAATAAAAGTAGATAATACACCATTTAAAAGTAATACTTCAACCACATATATATTTAGGAATTGTTTATTCGATTTATTTGTCATAAATTTAATGTTTATCAAATCCACGAGATATTAAACATGTTATTTAAAAATCCTATTTTTTTGTTTTTAGTATATATTAATTTAAAATTAACCATAAATATATCATTCAAAATTAGTATCCATAAATGTCCGTAACAAAAAAATGCAAACCAGAAAATGCATTTAACAAATTAACATTTCTTCATTGTTTTAGACCAAACATGTGCTTAGGCTCTCTATCCACATGACTTAAAAAGCATTAATTAATTAGTTAACACATGGAAGTTATTAAACAGCCTTTTAGCCCAACTAAAACCTTACCTCTAACTCCATATGGGGACAAAACAATATCGTTAAATATTACTCACAATTCATTTATGATTTCAAGTAATAATATGGAAGACACTAGTATGTATATGCAATGTTGTTTACGGTATGGTTTTAAGTCGGTTCAGTTTGATTTTGAACCGAACTAAATCATCAATTCGAGTTTGAGAAAATGTAAACTGAAGCCAAACTGATGAAATTTGATTTGATTTGATTTTGAACAGGTTGATTTTAGATTTGATTTGTTATGAACCGAATCTCATGAAGTTCTTACATTTTATACTAGTTTGACTTATTATTTGACTTACGATTTTGATTGGATTACTTTGAATTGATTTTCTTCAAATTCTCACATTTTAGGTCAATTTTTACTCATTAATCAATTTTTTGTTGGCCCATTATTTATTGGCATAACTAATAATAGTCGATGACTTAAAATGAATCACGTGTCCAAATCAATCAGTTTTGATTCAGTTTAATTTTTTATCGATTCTTCTTTTATAAACTAAAACCGAAACGATAAATTTCGATTCGATTCAGATTTGAATTGAATCCAAATCAATCAGTTTTGATTCAGTTTAATTTTTTATCGGTTCTCCTTTTATAAACTCAAACCGAAACGATAAATTTCGATTCGGTTCAAATTTGAATCGAATCAAATTAATTTTTTTCGGTTCGATTAATTAATTTTGAACACCCCTGTATATGTAATGTTTTTCAAGTAAAAGTGATAAATTATGAATAATAGTTGAAGATAACTTTTTTAAATAATAATTATGAGATAAAACATTGAATAATTTTTAAAAATTATTTATCAAATAGATAAAATACTAGTTATTTTTAAATTGGTAGGCTAATAAACATTTGGGCGGCGCTTTAATAATAATAAAGTACAACTAATTAAAAAGCTTGTTCCCCATAAATCTTTGTCTACACAAAACCAAAGTCTCTACGAAGAACATAAGCACATGCATCGATCTGCAATAAAAACATTTCAGATCATAAGATCTGTTTCATCCATTCTTTTTTCTTTTCTCTCATCGAATCGCCACGTACAAAATTGATTTTTATTAGCATAATTTATTCAAAAGCTAGAGTCACTCCTAATCTAATTGTGTGATTATAAAAATAATTCATATCTTTCGTATAACTTATACATTTTCACGATTCCTTATCTAATTGAGGGCAAGTGGAGAATCTTGGCATAAATTGCTCCACCTGCGACCTATTGTTTAGCAGAGGTACAAGGTTTGTGTCGCCAAAATATTAATTCTTTTACGTGACAACAATTTATAAACATGATCGACACTAATGCACTGACCGTTAATTAATTGGTTTGGAATGTTTTTAAAGGTCATGAAGGGTCAAATAGCATGATAATAATTTAATGAGTATCCACGTCGAAAGATATACCCTATAATATAAAGAGGAGGTTAAATAATTATAGAGTATTTGAAATCAATGTTGTCTATATATGTGTTTTTGATATATATTCATTAAGGAAAATGGCATTTTAAATGTATGTATATATGTGGTGTTTTAAGTTCACTCGGTATTATATTTACTTGAAAACTTTTTCGTAGACTTGTTTTTGAGAAAAAGAGACGAGCTCATTATACTATAGAACTGTATGCTAATACAATATGAGCTAGTAAATCTGGTACATCAACACAACTAAACTCGAAATCAGGATCCGAAAGGGCTTGAGTAGCCAAGTAGTGAGTCACTTTGTTACCTGATCTAAGAATTATTTACCCGCATATTACTGTTATAATTTCTACCCATGGACTTTAAAATTTGGATTTATTTTATTAGATTTAATATCTTGATTAAAATTTATTTAATTGAGTGACATAGTCACAAAGCTAGTGTAATTACACAAGGTGCGTCACTCAACTTAAATAAATTGTTAGTCAACAAACATGGAATATATGTTAGTCGACCATGATTTTTTAGTCAAGTATATGACTTTGTTGTCAATAATATGACTATATCGTCAATAATATGACTGTTGTCTTGAACTACTCAATTATACCGATTTGAGATACTTGAGTATGTTTTTAAATACTCGACCAGCATTGATGTTGGTCAGGTATTCTCAAGCACACTCGACTAACACTAATGCTACTAGGATATTTAAAAAATACTCTGTCAATACTATTTGAGTTAGTTGAGCATAAGACGAGATTTTTAGTAGTGTAAATAGATTGAGATTCACATTATTTCATTACGTATAACTCTAAGTAAACTATGGAAGTTTCGGATGTAATGTTAAAGGTCAGCCCACATAAGAATTGATTAATAAATAAATAAATGCTTAAGCATATATATTTAAATAAGTATTTTAATTGTCCTTAAAGAATACTTAACGGTTGAGCATCACATATACTTTGTGAAGAGCTCAAAAGTTTAATCCTACCGAAATTAAAGGGTGTGAAGGGTTATATGGATAAATGGTTATAAAAAACAAATATTTTGATTTGCTTAGTCAAAATCTCATGTATTTTCTTATAAACCATGAATTATATATGTTTGAAAATATTTTTTTAAAAACATAATTACATTTTGGAGATATTCATACCTTTAATTTCAATGATGGAAGCAACAATGTTTTGCTTAATTATTATCAATAATATTAAATAAGATGGGTTTTGGGCGGTTACTGTTGCATTAAGTGTCGAAAGCAGTTGCAAAACGACGATCAATTTCATCTTTTGACTTGATTCAACCCACTGACAAATTACCTTTTTTTTCTTTTTAATTATAATTCTTGTTTTTATTATATAAAGTTCAAAGACTTAAGAAATTATTTATGTATAACCTTTGTATACACATATAGAACATGAAACCTCCTTATTTGGGAAGCTTGTATTTATCTATAGCTTTAGATATATAATATATTTGGTTTAAAAGTTAAAACTATATATTAAAAAACCTATAATGCATTGGCGGCGCCAATAGTTTATTATTAGATATATAGATCCACGGATTAGAAAGATAAATTAATTAATTTTTAATTATGGTGATTGTGTGGCTCCACGCAATGTGACAAAACTTGTGAGCTTATCTAGTGTGGTTCACGTGTAGCATAAAGCTATATTGCAAAAAAAAAGCAAATTAAAGATAATTAACATATAATAATTGTTAAAAAATTGTTGTGTTCATGTAATCAGTAATGACATGACATAAATGATAAGTTGTACATACATAAAAAATATAAATTACCTTTGGCTAGTGCTTGTGTGTTAGAGTTGATGTTATATCATAATTATTTAAAAAACAAATATATTCTTTTATCGAATGACCAAAACGGTTTATAATTTACAAATAATATTTATATATTTTTACGCTTCAATTTAAATTTTCAAATGGGTCAAATTTTGTCATAATATCAAAGTTTTATGTTTATATATTGTTGAACTCTCAGCTTATGAGATCAAATTTCCAACAAAAAATGCAGTTTATGTGCATTTATTTGGTATTCATCACTTCTAGCAAAATTATGAAGTTGGGATTAAATTTTGGAAGCTTAAATATGTCTCTAGCATGTTGTGTGAACATTTTAAACACATTTTCTTTTTTAAAAGTTCATCAATCACCACAAAACGCATTATAATCAACACCAAAACAATTTAAGAGAAGGACATATAAATGGAACAAAGAGAACATATATTATATACTTCTCCAAGAAAATTGCATGACAACTCTTCACATTGTCACTATGGCATGCTTGTAAAGTCAACGTATCATGAGTGACATTTTACAATCATATGGAAACCCACATATTATTTCTCCTTTTGAGTTTATATATAGCTTAGCTATTAGTGATGATGCGGATCTGGCCCTCCTGGAGACAATCTATCGTATCCCACATGAATGTTATCTATCGTTGATGTGATCTTCATCTGATGTTTAAGTTTTGACAGATCAAAACCTAGAGCATTGAATAAAGTATGACTGTCTGTATTGCTCACGTGTGCTGTATGAACTTGTTCATGTAGAATGCGAGCTTGAGAGCACATCACGAACATTGCAAAAAGGATCAACAAAAGTGGCATCGATCGTGGACAATTTGTATGAGCCATGAAAATAGATAATATATGGCCTCTTAAAGCTTTAAACAAGTTTGTTAATGAAATAGCTTGTCAATGAACAAGTTAATATTTGCTATTTATAGGAGAAGAATTAAAGTACTGTAGACAAATGTGTATTAATTAAATTGTTAGTGGAATATAAATAGTTGATATTATTTCTGTAATACTACACCGACATATATCCTTCCAACTCAGATTGTCCTCATTTTCATAGAAAGAATGTAATAAATTAACGTAGAAAAATTGTTGGCTTATGAACTCAAGACAAAATTCACATGATTTTCCATATTTGTTTTGGTTATCTTCTTTTTTTTTCTTTAATCCCTAATGATTCATTAAGCACAAACTATATGTTAACTTATTCTTGAATGGCATGTTTGAATCTAAAAAAGTGTTATGTTTTTTGGACTTAATTTGAATTATTTATGCTAGGAATATCCAACAAAACCTTGTCCAGAATAAAGTTTGAGGTAGTGGATACATGTAACTTATATATACTTTTACCGTTTGTACAGTTCGGACGTTACTGTTAGTTCGCGTCTAAATATAATGCTATATATACATATATGGAATAGAATTATGTTTTTTTTTTCTTTTTATTGGATCATATGTTTTTTATCTATTATTTTTCAAATACCATGTCTTATCTTCATGAGATATTAAGGATGGTATTGGGATGAGTTTAGTAATCTCAGACTCCGTCTTGAAATTAGGTTTCCTGCCCTAAATTCGCCCAATTTCTCGATATTTTGCTTTGAAACCTGCCCTATCGGATACATGTAATTTGCAAGTCTCTGGTCTCACCCCGAAATAAGACGTTCTTTCAATTTTCTCTTATAATTTGTTCTACATTATCTGCTCATTATTCAATTAATTTTACATACAAATGACAAGTTATTTATGCAATAAAATATGGTGTAACAAAACATTTTTAAGCTAAAAAATAAGTAGATAGAATCTTATGATAAACATGATAAGGTAGTGAAAATAAAGCAAGCACTAAATCAGTTTAGGTTCCATTCTAATTTTAAAGAAAAAAACTACTACAACATCGTAAATCAGTCCAGACTCTCTTTTAATTTTAAAAAAAAGTACTACTGCAACATCGTGTTTGAAGTCTTCAAATCCTAGTGCATGAGGTTTTTCCATTATGCAACCAAACCAACCAGTCTAACAAGTTGGTCAAGTCCAGTAAAGAAACAAAAGAACGAATTAAGTTCTCTAGGAATTCCTAATTAGGATATAATTTTTTTAGAACCTTAATTAGGTTGTAATTAGTTTGGTAATGTTTTATTTTAAATATAAATTATAATATCATTAAGTTTTAACAAATACTGGGGCTGGTACCGGTCACCCAGACCTGACTAGATCCCCATTTGTTTGCCTCGTTACCCAAAATTGTTGACCCGCCTCGCTTCTAATAGAGTCGGATTTATGGACTTCCCGTCGAATTTGAGTTTTTTTGGCCATCCTTATGAGTAATGCAATATTTTTTTTGACCAGTCCAAATTTTAGTTTTAAGTTATATAAACAAAAGTTTACTACAATATAATATCACATATTTAGGCCACACCATCTATTTCTCAAATCATTAAATTTAATCCTCTTTATGACATACTATTATAATTATCTAATAAGAAATTATTTATTCATATTGAAGTTCTAATTATAAACTCGTTTTCATCAACCGAAAGTATATATAAGCAATCAAGAGCTTAATTACTGGTTAATCGATCTAATACTTATATATTCTCACAAAACGACGATATTAATGTGTAGCTTTCAAACTGTATAGCATTGTAACTTTACTTTCCATTGTTTTTTCTGCACAACAAATTGTTTGTCGACATTGTTAACGTTAATCCACACTTTAATTTGCATCATCGTATCCGTCACCCGACATCTCTTGTTTTTACTTAGGTTGCTTACTAGGTTCTTGTTCTTTTCCCAAAATTAATAATATATTATTTGCTCCATTTGTAAAATATATTGATAGCGTGAGTAGCTAAATCAATTGATTAAAACTTTACATATCGGGTCAATTTCACAACTCGTTAAATATGTTTTGAATCAAACCAGAATTTTATTCACTAGCCAATACGGTGGGATGTTATGTTTGTTACGAAAAATTTATTGACGTGGCTGAACTTGAGTCTCGATTTTTGGACCTTGTCTCATTCTCAACTTTCACCCACCGACACACTTGCATCTAGTCTCTCTGGCACGCATTTGGTGCATAAGAAAGTCTTAGTACTCAATACATAAGAAGCGTCTCCTCAAATCATCATCATGATCGTCATGTTAAAAATTTCGCATGTGAATTCAGGTCTCACATCGAAAGAGAATGGGGTATAAGAATACACATTGGATCCTAGACCTGATATGCTAGTTTTTTGGGTCAGATGTGAGCTTTAATGTGTACGTGAGCTTCTCTTGTTGTGTGCTTCTCTATGATAAGGCCCGGTTCTCCCCAACACATCATTCATCATGATACAACTTACAAGCACTTGCTGAGCAGATCATGAATTCATAATACTTATGGAATTGGTTGTTTGGTTTTATTTTAATATAAGTCTATTTGCTAATAAAAGAAAATGTTTACGCTTCAGGTTAAGAAATTGTAGTATTATAACTATGACATTAATATAGCCTTGTATAGACAATAGAATCGATTGATCCGAACAACTTTGGCGTATCTCTAATAATATCTCTTGTGTTGGTGGATTATGACAATTTATCAGCGAGCGAGCTATTGCTTTGTTTGTTTTCACATTATATCTTTTTTGTTATAACATGACTTAAATATTTAAGGTTTTTTTATTTGAATTTTTCTATGATGTAAAATAACGAAAGGATCATGCAGTGGCAGCAACAGATATAAATATGTATATGTAATGACATGACACGATATTGGACCAACCAAAAGCAGGAATGAGAATGTTTTGTTTCTGCGCGTAACTTTAATTATTACTGTTTATTTGCGATAATGGCGTGGCTTCCATGGAAGATAGTGACCGAATTTGGATTTATTGAGCCATGTTAAAGCTTTTAGCTTAATTGAACAATTATACTTTTGTTTGTGTTTTGTTTTTGTTTATGTTGTTGAGGAAATTAATGATCAAAGTAATGGAAAACCTAGTCATGGCTAGGAATGATCCATGCAACCCCATGTGCTAATAGCATAAATCAATGTTAAAGCTAATAATATCAATACGGAACACTGCTTAGGAATCACCTAAACTGAATCACCTTTATAACCCTTTGACAATCTCTCTGAAATACGACGCTATCCCAACCCATATTGAAATCCTGACAAATGGCCTCTCGTAGACTTACGACCTCTATCTCTAACGGACAAACCCCTTATAAAAACACCATGCAACCCTCCCACATAACAAGCTCATATCCCAAGCTCATATCTCACTTTTTGGCACCTACATCAACAGCGCCCTCTGCATTATCTTTAATCGACCCGGCGGCGAAATGGAAAATGCATCATCCGATGAATTAGCCAAGTTATTCATCCTCCAATTATTTATATCAAGAGAATGAATAAATGATTCTATAATTTTGTTTTCTTGGAGTTCATATGTAAGTAAAATTACTAATTCATTCTCCTTGGACGTTATCAAAGCCCTTGCCTTCTTTTGTTAGTGTTTCTCCTTGATAAAGACCAGTTCTCCCAGTAAAATATTGATATTAAGAGTAAATATTGCTTGATCAATATGACAACAAGAGATTTGTTAGGAATCCACGTGTGAATCCTGATATAATAATCTTTAATACGTACATATTATGAGTTTTCTTGATTCATGACAATATGGATGCAAAGCAATAACATTCACAAAAAATGCCAAAGGCACAAAAGTTGACGAGTGAACAAAGATATAGCAAATCAAGTCCTAATTTTGTCCCATTACAAACCACTCCCTCTTTTGTGTTACATTTCAAAACCTGGAATCAGTGTTGGGTGTTGTTTAGTTTTGTTATAACGTAGTCGAATCCAAATCTTAGTAAACAACTTGCTGACAAATAAAAGGAAAAGAACAAATGACTAGTGATGTTGCGGATCCGGCCCGCCTGGAGACACCCTCACAGTCCCTGCATCAACCGTAGAAACCCTCCGAAAATGCTCGAGCTTCGATTCACTATACCCTAATCGATAAAACAGAAATCGGCCACCCGTTTCTCTCACTCGCGCCTGCGAATCCACAATGAGGATCATCAAAACAACAAACAACAAGCCCAACACTCTTGATTTAGCCATGAATGAGCAATTTATGAACAAAATCAACAATGACAAGTAATAATATTTGAGAACCACATAATTTGGTCTATTTATATAGGAATGAGCAAAAATGATAGTGGAAACAGCATGAGTCATTACCTGTTGTCTTCTTCTCCACAAAACACATCACATTGCAAAGGCTCTTCCTCAATCAAAACACAATATGGATATTTCTGCATTGTAATGGGTCTTCCATTACCATAAAAAAAAAAAAACTTGTCTCCTTTCTCTTTGGAGTCTCTCTCTTTTTCCATTTCCATGGGAGTGTCAGTGTATATCTCCTTAAACAAATCAAACCCACCAGCAAGATTGTTTCAGCTCACCCTTTCCCACCGAATTGCCACGTCCGAAAACTTAGTCTCACTCAAAACAATGTGGAAGAGTCACTTTCCATGAGATCACAAGAGAGAGAGAGAGCAAATATCTCCTTTGGATTTGCCTTTCTGGTCAACCTTTCTGGCGAAGGTGCACGATCAAAGCAAATCTAGGACAAAACTGATAATCAGTGTACGAATTCGAGCTAGTGGAATCAGAAATATGCATATAAATTATATAATATGCTGCAGATATGATCAGATATGTCCATCAAAACTCAAAAGTAGGAATATTTCAAACTCCAAGGGTCAATGCCCCCAAGGCATATTTTATCTCCATACTATATATGTAAGGTTCATTACACTATAGGAATGCTCTGTCCATGTCTATTTAACATATACATTGTTAAAGAAAGTTTACAGACATAAGAAATTATAGTGGTGAACTACTAGACTGGTATTTTAGAACATAAATTTGCAAATTACTAACAGGTTCACTGATCAAGCAAGAGATTCAATCAAGGCCATTGATTTTAATGTGTGTGAGAGTCAGAGAGAGAGACAGAGAGATTGGCACAATAGCAGAAAAAAGAAGACTACTTGACAAAATCCACTTTCTGATACAAAAGGCGCTCCCAACTCAAGCAAGCACAGTGCTGCTTTTACATTGACAAGTGACATGTTACACATTAGTTTTAGTGAGATTCAAAGCATGGTGCTGAGGATCAGGCCCTCCTGGACTCAGCCTCTTGGTCTCATCTTGACCCTGCGCCGTATAATTTCCTCTTATCTCAACCTTGAGTTCCCTAGCTTTCCCTCCAGCCTCTACCTCGAGTAGAGCTCGCATTAGTTTCTTCTCCAGCCGAAAGGGCTGAAGAGGTCGGGTTTCAGAAACCGACAAGGAAAGCAAGAGCAGACTAAGGCATACTGAGAATTTAACCATAACAGCAGCCATTGTCCTCTATTACTCTCAAGACTAGTGTAGTGTCCTTAAACAGACTAAGAGGGTGGGCTTATATATATTTTGTTTCAAGCAAAGTGGAAGTCAAGAAACAGCTCATATCTATGCAGATATTGGCTGACTTCTCATTTTCATAACGACGCACAAGGGAAAAATCAAAACTCAAAAAATGCAGCAGCACAAAAACAAATATGGATGACCCATGTTATTCGTTTTTTGCCATCAATGTGCAGATGTGAGTGTGTGTCTAGTCAGGCTTTACCACTTCTGCAACTCAAGAGATGAAAACGATGGCCTCTCGAACAAATGTTGGTCTCGGAACTTTTTCTCTATGAAGTACTGAAAGGTCATCTACAGGTCAGGATTATTGGTGAGCACACGTTGGCCCCCACTAGATCAACCTCGCATGATGTCAGTGTCAGATTAACCGACTTCGATTCTTTTTTATGCTATTCCTACACAGTTGTTTAATGCAAGTAGCATGCAGCTTCAAGCTGGCTAATCAACTAGGAGCTGGACACATGTATTGTTTCAGAAAGGAAAAAAGGTACTGGATAAGTATGCATTCGTATAATATAATGGGGATTATGTAGATGATGATTCATATTTCCTAAAACACTGAAAGATTATGGATAGACTCTAACCAATAGTGGCAAAAAAGAAGAGCAAATACATGTAAAGAGAATAGATTACATCAACAGTTGAAATTGGCTTTTAGGATAATGGCAAGATAATAAAAAGATGAACACCCTTAGAACTTCATTGGCAAAGGAAAATTTAAAAAAAAAAAAGCAGTTGTATCTACAACACTTGGTTAGCTCAGTAAGTGTGGCTAGAAACAGATCTGGTGTCAAATCCTCTCTTTTTTTCTCTCAAAAGAATATTATCTGGGTTGTGGCAATAGAACCCAAAGAATGATGCTTCATGACTCATTGCAGAGTAGATTCTATTTATTTTTCAAAGGAAAAGATAAACTTGATATATACTTCTATACTCATAAGAAGGTAGACAGGCCTCTTGGTCTGCAATTGCATCACTTCTGAATCAGATGGACACTTGCGTTATGAAGCGTCTCTATCTTAAGTTATGACATAATTCCTTCATCAGAAACAAAGAGAGAAAGACATGTATCTGCAATTCCTTCTCTATCTTAAGTATCCTTCTATTAGAATCATAAGTGTATGAGGAAAATGGAAGGATAGAAAAGAAAATGTGGTGAATAATCTGACTAGGAGAGGTCCTCCATTACATTTCTAAAATTTGTCCATTTTGATATTTGGATCTATTATTCCCTCAAACTATAAGAATCAATTCTTATTCACTTTGGTTCTATGAGAGCTAACGAGGTTCGGAGATTGACATGGGGAACAGGAACATGTTGCATCTCAAACTAGCATGTATGTCAGCATGAGGCCATTCATCAAAAACTCAGTAATAGTAATGTAAGGCTAATCAGAGAGAAATGAGGATTAAAAAAAATACCAGAGGTAGAACCAATTTTATCTACTGGAGCACAGCTGATGTCCCTAAGCCTTCAATATTTAGAATAAGACCGAACATCTGAGGGATCGACTTGCCAAAGGGAACATCTCTTCCTGGACAGTTTCGACTTTTCTGGCTTATTTGTGCAAGCAATGACAGTAACATATAGTGTTTCAACAAGAACTGTATTAACGAATTTGTTAGACCATGAAAACACAGCAAAAACAAGGGAGTGATTATTCCATCAAACACCAGATATGAAGATAGTGTGGTTCAAATAGATAGGATCCCCCAGCATATGAAAATTTCAGATCTTCAGAGCATTTATTCTCATATCTATATAAGGGTCAGAGGTTTCCAAGTTTTACTGTTAGATGTACAGGAAAACAAATGAAAGGGATCTCTAATCATCGCGGCGGTACTTGCTGAGAACTACTAATACCTTAACTCAAATCATGCAGAAGTGTACTAAGATTTACTGGGGATCCTGCTTTGGCCATGAGTATTTTGCAGCGACCAGGAAGCCCAAACACCAATACCCTTATCAAGGTCTGATGCACTTAAATGTTTACTAATGTTTTTGAGGCCCTTCTACTGCTCCCATTAATTGAACTTGTCCAACAACATTTTCAGTTAACCTTCAGAACCTCAAGTATGGCCTAGAAGAAATTGAAGGCTGAGCCTCGAAAATATGCTAGACTGCAACTACATTTGCTTTCTCAACAGGAAATTCTTCTAGACTGATAAAATTTACTAACTCTAACGATACATGTAAGAAACAGAAATGTGCATAAGGACGCTGTAAGAAGAACAATTGAAGGGTCAAATTCCTTCAAAGAAGATGCAGTTTCTTTGTCAACCCATGGATATTCTTCAGTTCATAGATAGTAACATGAATTCATCATCATCAGCTAAGATAAATTGTAGACAATACATTGCTCCAACTAGATTCATATTGGCAAAGACGTAAAGCTCCCTCTTATAAGTGGGCTCAACATTGAAAAATCTAAATTTGCACATTCAAAATCGCCCGTCTCCCATTTTGGCATTTCTCCTTTAACCCCAGAAAAGATTAAAAAAAACCCTCTAAACCGTAAAAGCATGATATATCTTCAAATGCTATGATGGTCAAGTACTTTACAAAACATAAAAGCAATTGTAACTGGTATGACTAAATAATTATAAGATATTAGTTCTTCGGGAACAAATGTAGCAAATCTCTTCATCATTCCATTGACTAATTACAACTACACTACCACATCATAGTTGGCTTCAAAGTGTTCAGCTAAGGTCAAGCCAGCATCAAGAAACATCAATGTAGTTGTGTATTCATGTAGAGGATTAATAATATGTGAGAAAATTAAAGCATAACATGGCAAAATCTAAATAAACTCGACTACACCCAATATTTAATCCAATCCCACCAACAAACTTGTGATGATGTACACAGAAACTGGGAAAAACAATAAAACTAACACAACAATTCTACAAACATGTATAGAAAAAAGAAATGGAAACTCAAAATCAGAGTTCTATGATCATATTCGTCTTAATAATACTAAAACACATAACATCAATTTCACATGTTAACAAAATAACAAATTCTCTACCCTCATACACCAATTTTCAATTTCTAAGCACAAAAACCTCAATAAACTAAACCCACAAAATCAGAACAACAGACTGAACAACTCATCTGAAACCCATTCTCAATTGCTTGAAAGACGCTTCCTTCGCCAAACCAACCTCGCCGATCGCTCTTCTCTTCCGGCAATTCAAAGCACCAACAACAACAATGTCTTGAACCGGACTCGACCGAATCGAACCGGCCACGAGGTTGGTGATGTGACTGATGTCGGTGAGAGGCGTCCTCCGAGGAACGAACCTTCTCTTGACCCTCGCCTTCTTGCTCGAAGACGAACCAATCGCAGAGACCTCCATTGTTGTCGAGAATGGAGGCACGTTCTCTTTGTCGTCGTGGTGATGGTCAAGAACAGCGACCTCCATTGTTATGGATGATTCTAAATCTGGGTTCGATGGAGAGATCTGAGAAAACGAAGAAGAGGAATTGGGTATTTGTAAATTGAAATTTCTGTGTTTCGCGAAAATGAGTTGAGTTCTTGGAGGGGCTGAGCAAAAAAATTTGTTCTTGTTTCGAATGAAAAAAAATGGAGGGAAATGAATTTTTCATTTTCAGTTTCAGACTTTCAGTTTTTTTTACGAAAATCTGAATTGGGAATAGTTAATTAATATGAATCAGATTCAGAGAATAAGTGATGATTAATTCAGTTATTTATTTTATTTGTTTGCGTACTTTTGGCACGTGCGGTCATTTAACAATTATTTTAGTAGCTAAAAAGTAAATTTGACTAGAATATAGTGGGAAAAAGTTAGGTATAAAAATTAGTTTTAATTATATTTTATCTGATGTGATGTGATTTTAAAGTTATAATATTTAGCGATTTAATTATAACAAATTCAAGATTATTTTGGTGATATTGTTTAGGTCATTGTAACGGTTACGTATTTTAGTTTAATAGTGAATGTCGTTATGTCATTTTTAAAAAAACTTGATTGACGAAGAAATGAAATTTTGTAAAAAGTCTTCAATATGCTCGAAAATAAATTTGGTTCATGAAGAAACCAAACATTTCTTTTGTTGTGGCAGTTCGTCCGAGCCATGCTTCAGCGTCTGTGTTTTGAGGACCGTTGGACGCGTTTAATCGATATTTGCGTTTCGAAAATGACTTACGCAGTGGTCACGAGCGGGAGAACCATCCCTTTGGACCAACTAACTAAGGACATAAGGCAAGGAGATCTTAATTCTCCCTATTTATTTATCCTCTGTGCGAAAGGACTTTCGGCGATCCTTGCTTCTCGAAAACATAGGGGGTTAATTCAAGAAAGTCGCATTGCATGAAGGCCCCCTTCAATTTCCCATTTTTTCACTAATGATTTTTGTTTATACAGTCGGGCCACGAGGAAGGAGGCATAACACCTTAGGGAAGTCTTTTCTTTTCGGAAATACTCCGAGTAACGAGTGACTACTGAGAAATAGACGATTTTTTACAGTCCGAATATGATGTCGAGCACGAAGGAGGAGATCTTTGTTATCCTCGGCTTTAGGGAGGATCATGATTCATCAACATACTTTGCCCTCCTGGACATGATAGGGAGAAACAAGTGTGTCGTCCGGATAAAATCCATAAGCAGGTCAACTCTTGGGGAGGTCGGCTTCTAAATTCAGCAGGGAGAATGGTGATGGTTAAAGTGGTACACCAATTACTTACAACTTACACCATGTCAGTTTTTATGTCGTCGGAATCATTATTGGGAGACATAAAGAGGATCTTTGCAAAATTTTGGTAACACTGTTCAAGAAACGGGAAGGGATGATATGGAAACAATGAGACAAGCTATGTTCTCACAAGAAGTCGGGAGGCCTTGGGTTCCACAAGCTACATGAGTTTAACATGGTCCTATCGGAAAAAAGGGCGGAGGTTGCTTTTGAACCCATATTAGGTATGCGAGTATCCGTGAAGTTAGATGGAAGAAACCGGAGAGGGCAATGAAGCTTAACATGGACAGTGTTATCGATAAGGTGGAGGGAGGTATGGGGTGTGCCTTGTCCTTCGAAACGATTCCGGGGCATTGTTAGATGTTCAAAACTTCAATCAGATTAGAGTGATGTCGCGAAGATGGTGGAAGCGATCAGAGTGCGGGAGACTCTCTCGATTACGTAGATTGGGCTGGTTGCCGATAGAGATAGAGTTGGATTGTAAAAATATAGTTAATAATATCATGAGAAAATCATGACATCTATCTCTGGACGGGGTTACAATTAATAACTACATATTTATGTTCCAATTTCTAAATTGCTCGAAATTGTTTTTTGTTTAAAGGTACGCGGATAAATAGCTCACCTTTTCCCAGAGCTACTTTATTTAATGCTAATTAAAATCGTGCTCAAAGGTCTGTCTTAACAAGTTTAGACAATGTTATTGAGAATTATTAATAAGTATGAATTAGATTTAGGTATTTTGTAGCAACATTTGATAAACATTTTAATAATTACAAATTGAGAATGATTGAAGAATCTTGGTTTATTTTTGAAGTCATTGAAGAATCTTCCTAGTTATAATATTTTCACAAAATAAGCAAGTACTTGATCTTCATTAAATTACCTGAAAAATATATTGTTAATGTAGATTTGAAGAACCAAATTTAGCCGGAAAAAAAAACCCAGAAAATTTATACTTCCATTGCCGACGATGGATTTGAATACAATACAGAGTTACAAATACAAAATACAGTGTGTAGTGGTAAAATTCGCCGATACAGATCCAAAAATTCTCATCTGAAACCCATCCTCAACGATTTGGTGCTCGGAGCCGATTCGTTCTCGTCCACCGCCCTCCTCTTCCGCGACGACCTCAATGCCCTAGCCGGCACCGCCGGCGCCGCCGTAGGAGGCGGTTCCGGCACCGTTTCCGGCGCCGGAGCCGCAACCACGGCGGCGGTCTCCTGAACGGAGCTGGACTCGACGGCGGTGATGTCGGTGAGTGGCCTCCTCGTGACGGCCCTCCTCTTTCTGGTGTACACCCTCTTCCTCTTCTTCCTCTTCTTGATCTGCTTCGCCGGAGGCTTGGAGGTCGCCGGAGCTGGTTCTTGATTCCGGGAAGACGGCGACGGCGGGAGGTTCTCCTTCTCGCTGTCGTGCCCGGAAACCGAAATTGATTCCATTTCCGAGATGGGTTTTCCGAGAACGAATCGAAAATCAAATAAAAAATCAACCTTTTTGTAGAATCGAATTGGGATTGGGTTTGGGATTTTGATTGGAATTGGGGATTTTCAGTGGAGGAGTGTATTGAAATTGGGGGAGGGGAGGAAGTATATGTAATACATTGTTGGAGGGATTTAAATTAAATTTGGGAGATGGGAAATTTTTTTTCCTCAGGTTTTGAAAATTTTGGGTTTGGTTTTGCAATATTTCATATAGGAGGGAAGTGAATATTTCATTTGAAATTTCCTGGGTGGCATGTGGTGGGGGGGACAGAGGAGGGAGAGTTTGGATCTTAGGTTTGGGAAAGTGGGAGTGAAAAGGTTTTTGGGAGAGAGGTGGGAAATTTTCGGAATCCGCCAATGGCCCAAACAAATCATTGGGTGGGTGTGGAATAAAATAAAGATGATTTTTATACTTTTGTTTGGAGCTTTGGGTTGGGCCTTGTGATGGTGTGTGGATTCATGAGTACTAGAATATGAATAGTGAGTTGGAATAGAATGTGTGTGCCCATTAAATTATTATAGTCAAGGACATGAATGAAGTGGCTATGTACCTTATTTCATTGGATTGGAGATATCAGATTCTCGTTATGTAGAAAATATTTTTTCTCTGTAAAAATATCGATGAGTGAATTTAGAACGGTCTTATTGATACTGAATCTGATGAATTTGAGGATTTCTGACATTCTGTATTATGGTAGAATGTTTGACGTGAGATTTGAGATGATTGAAAATTTGTAATAATATTTAATTTTATACAACATTATCAATATTGTAAAGTCAAAACATTTCTTATCAGAGTTTTCATACTATATCAGATTTTGAATTTTCAATAAATTAATCTTATTGTAATTTATGAAAATCTTAAATTTGACCATCATGATAATTTCTTTTGAGACTTTACTATTTGGACTCATACCCTCGTTCACTTTATGATCCAAAATTTTGAATCTCATTCAATCCCACTCAAATTTATAATAAAAAAACTATTGCCAATGACATGAATGCAACAAGAGAGAGACATTGTTGCATTGAAACGAACAACATCTCTATGGATGAAAGAAACTAAAAATCCCAAAACAAGAAGAAGCCATCAAATTGGGGAATTGAGACAACAACTTGTGAAAGCGTTTACTGTTCCATCAATAGTTTCTCTATGAGACTCATGAATCATCAACATCACAAGGGTAAAAGAAAAAATTATCACAACTTTGCCCCCACAAACTTACATGGCCATGAATTATGAACAAATGGTGAGTTTCTTTATATGGGATCCACCAAGAATAGGACACAGCACAAGAACATGTTCACCAAAAACAAGGTAAGAATTGAAACGTAAAGAAATAAAAACAGCAACAACAAGTGTTTGTTTCTCTGACAACAAGACAACAAAAGCATCAAAATCCATGTTAAGTGACCAAAATTAAACAAGTAAAGATAAGATTAAACATTTAAACTAACCAACTAGGCAATTTAAGTACTATATAATCATAGTATCCGATTAAACACATATTAACTAAACAGTAATTAAAAACAAAACAAAAAAACTCCTTCATCTTCTTCCCCAAGAACATCATCATCATCACTTGACCGTTCCTGCTGAAGAAAAATAAATAAAAACCAAAACTTTACAAGAAAAGCTTCGATCTTTGGTTCGAAAACACGAAAATCAGAGGAATTCGATTGATGGGTTCGTTACCGTTTAATGGTGGGAGCTGGGGGAGGCGGAGGAAGGGTCGTCTCCGCCGTCGCCGCCGTGGATCTGCGGCGGCAGGCAAAACTCCGGCAACCCGAAGCGGCCAAACTCCGGCGACGCGAAACTGGACTGAAGGGGTTCCCTGAACATCATCGGCTGGTTCGCCGCCGGCGACCCGAACATGAACCCGGCGGCGGAGGCGCCGCCCCTGCTCTGCGCCGCCGAGCCTCCCCACGGCGGCGCGTGGAAATTAGCGTCGCCGAAGAGGCCCATCTGGTCCGCCGCCGGCGCGTGGTGGTCCTGGAACGAGTGCAGAGACAAGCACAGGTCTTGGTTAGCGGCCCTCGGAGCGGCCATCTCCGGGACGGAGAAGCTCTGGAAATTGATCGACGAGGCAGAGGAGCTCGTGGGGAAGAAGGCCAGGGACGTGGAGGACTCGTTCAGGTTGTGGTGGAGGTGGTTGTGGTTGAAATTGTAGGCTCCGCCGCCGGAGGACTCGGATT